>JAENPR010002114.1:0-74967 GCA_018135685.1 Themeda triandra
GCACGGTCGTGTGTGCAATTATGGATGTTACGGAGTCGTGGAGCTATAGTTAAGGGTGTTCGGGCTCTCGGGTGATGACGAGACATTGTGGTGGTGGGGCTAGAGGTGTCAAAACGCATTAACCATGGCATACGATCGTGCTTGACCTAGTGTCGGGAGCTGTAGGACACGTAGGAACCGGCTGTGCGGTAGCATAGTCGTGTGTGCAAATATGGCAGTTCTAGAGCGGTGGAGCCATGGTACAGGGCCATTCGGGTTCTTGGGCGGCAACAAATGCTATGGTCGAGGCCGGCGGTGTCAAAACGCCTTAACCATAGTGCATGGGCGGCTTGACTTGGTGCGAGGAGCCGTAGGATGCGCAGGAACCGGCCGTGCGGCGCAAGAAAAGTCGTGTGTGCAAATATGGCGTTCCCCGGAGCCGTGGAGCCGAGGTTAAGTGCCGTTCGAGGCTCTCGAGTGACGGCAAACGATATGGTAGAGAGGCTAGAGGTGTCAAAATGCCTTAACCATGGCGTATAGGCATGCTTGACTCGTGAGCCGGGAGCCATAAAATACGTTGGAACCGACCGTGCAAGAAGATGGTTGAGTGTGCAAATATGGCGGTTTTGGAGCCGTGGAGGCATGGTTAAGGGCCCTTCGGGCTCTCGGGTGATGGAAAACTCTATGGTGGAGAGGTGAGAGGCATCAAAATGGCTTAACCATGGCGTACGAGCGTGCTTGACCCGGTGCTTGAGAGCCATAGGATGCGGGATCCGACCGTGCGGCGGCACGGTCATGTGTGCAATTATGGATGTTCGGAGTCGTGGAGCTGTAGTTAGGGCCGTTCGGGCTTTCGGGTGATGACAAACATTGTGGTGGTGAGGCCAGAGGCATCAAAATGCCTTAACCATGGCATACGGTCATGCTTGACCTAGTGTCAAGAGCGTAGGACACGCACGAACCTGCGTGCGGTAGCATATTCGTGTGTGCAAATATGGCAGTTCTAGAGCTGTGGAGCCATGGTTAGGGCCATTCGGGTTCTCAGGCGGCAACAAACACCGTGGTGGAGAGGCTAGAGGTGTCAAAATGCCTTAACCATGGCGTACGGACATGCTTGACTCGGTGCCGGGAGCCATAGGATGCGTTGGAACCGACCGTGCGGCAAAGATGGTCGTGTGCAAATAACCGGAGCCGTGG
This sequence comes from Themeda triandra, assembly GCA_018135685.1. Taxonomy (NCBI): domain Eukaryota; kingdom Viridiplantae; phylum Streptophyta; class Magnoliopsida; order Poales; family Poaceae; genus Themeda; species Themeda triandra. The sequence continues at coordinate 1,177 of JAENPR010002114.1, forward strand.
AGCCAAGGTTAAGGGCCGTTCAGGCCCTCGAGCGATGGATAACATTATGGTAGAAAGCCGCATGGTCGTGTGTGCAAATATGGCAGTTTTGCAGCCGTGGAGCTGTGGTTAAGGGCCCTTCAGGCTCTCGGGTGATGAAAAACTCTATGGTGGAGAGGTGAGAGGCATCAAAATGGCTTAACCATGGCGTACGGGCGTGCTTGACCCGGTGCTAAGAGCCGTAGGATGCACAGGATCCGGCTGTGCGGCAGCACAGTCGTGTGTGCAATTATGGATGTTCTGGAGTCATGGAGCTATAGTTAAGGGCTGTTCGGGCTCTCTGGTGATGACAAATATTGTGATGGTGAGGCCAGAGGCGTCAAAACGCCTTAACCATGGCATATGGTCAGGCTTGACCTAGTGTCGAGAGCTATAGGACATGCAGGAATTGGCTGTGCGGTAGCATAGTCGTGTGTGCAAATATGGCAGTTCTAGAGCTGTGGAGCCATGGTTAAGGGCCATTCGGGTTCTCGGGCGGTAATAAACACTGTGGTGGAGAGGCCAAAGGTGTTAAAACGCCTTAACCATGGTGCATGGGCGTGCTTGACTTGGTGCGAGGAGCCGTAGGACGCATAGGAATCGGTCGTGCGGCAGCAAAGTCGTGTGTGCAAATATGGCAGTTCTGGAGCCGTGGAGCCGAGGTTAAGGGCCGTGCAGGCTCTCGAGCGACGACAAACACTATGGTAGAGAGGCCAGAGGTGTCAAAATGCCTTAACCATGGCGTACGGGCTTGCTTGACTCAGTGCCGGGAGCCATAAAATACGTTGGAACCGACCGTGCAGCAGCATGGTTGAGTGTGCAAATATGGCAGTTTTGGAGCCGTGGAGGCATGGTTAAGGGACCTTCAGGCTCTTAGGTGATGGAAAACTCTATGGTGGAGAGGTGAGAGGCATCAAAATGGCTTAACCATGGCGTACGTGCGTGCTTGACCCGGTGCCGAGAGCCATAGGATGCACGGGATCCGACCGTGCGAAGACGGTCGTGTGTGCAATTATGGATGTTCGGAGTCGTGGAGCTGTAGTTAAGGGCCGTTCAGGCTTTCGGGTGATGACAAACATTGTGGTGGTGAGGCCAGAGGCATCAAAATGCCTTAACCATGGCATACGGTCATGCTTGACCTAGTGTCAAGAGCTGTAGGACACGCACAAACCGGCTGTGCGGTAGCATATTCGTGTGTGCAAATATGGCAGTCCTAGAGCCGTGGAGCCATGGTTAAGGGCCATTCGGGTTCTCAGCGGCAACAAACGCGTGGTGGAGAGGCTAGAGGTGTCAAAATGCCTTAACCATGGCGTACGGACATGCTTGACTCGGTGCCGGGAGCCATAGGATGCGTTGGAACCGCCGTGCGGCAAAGATAGTCGTGTGTGCAAATATGGCAGTTCTGGAGCCGTGGAGCCAAGGTTAAGGGCCGTTCAGGCCCTCGAGCGATGGAAAACGCTATGGTAGAAAGGCCAGAGGTGTCAAAATGCCTTAACCATGGCGTACGGGCATGCTTGACTCGGTGCGAGAGCCATAGGATGCATTGGAACCGACCATGCGGCAAAGATGGTCGTGTGTGCAAATATGGCAGTTTTGGCGGCCGTGGAGCTGTGGTTAAGGGCCCTTCGGGCTCTCGGGTGATGAAAAACTCTATGGTGGAGAGGTGAGAGGCATCAAAATGGCTTAACCATGGCGTACGGGCGTGCTTGACCCGGTGCCGAGAGCCGTAGGATGCACGGGATCGGGTGCGGCGGCGGCACGGTCGTGTGTGCAATTATGGATGTTCTGGAGTCATGGAGCTATAGTTAAGGGCTGTTCGGGCTCTCTGGTGATGACAAATATTGTGGTGGTGAGGCCAGAGGCGTCAAAACGCCTTAACCATGGCATATGGTCGTGCTTGACCTAGTGTCGAGAGCTATAGGACATGCAGGAATTGGCCGTGCGGTAGCATAGTCGTGTGTGCAAATATGGCAGTTCTAGAGCTGTGGAGCCATGGTTAAGGGCCATTCGGGTTCTCGGGCGGTAATAAACACTGTGGTGGAGAGGCCAAAGGTGTTAAAACGCCTTAACCATGGTGCATGGGCGTGCTTGACTTGGTGCGAGGAGCCGTAGGACGCATAGGAATCGGCCGTGCGGCAGCAAAGTCATGTGTGCAAATATGACAGTTCTGGAGCCGTGGAGCCGAGGTTAAGTGCCGTTCAGGCTCTCGAGTGACGGCAAACGCTATGGTAGAGAGGCCAGTGGTGTCAAAATGCCTTAACCATGGCGTACAGGCATGCTTGACTTAGAGCTGGGAGCCATAAAATGCGTTGGAACCGACCGTGCGGCAGCATGGTCGAGTGTGCAAATATGGCAGTTTTGGAGCCGTGGAGGCATGGTTAAGGGCCCTTCAAGCTCTCAGGTGATGGAAAACTCTATGGTGGAGAGGTGAGAGGCATCAAAATGGCTTAACCATGGCGTACAGGCGTGCTTGATCGGTGCCGAGAGCCATAGGATGCACAGGATCCGACCGTGCGGCAGCACAGTCGTGTGTGCAATTATGGATATTCTGGAGTCGTGGAGCTGTAGTTAAGGGCCGTTCAGGCTCTCGGGTCATGACAAACATTGTGGTGGTGAGGCTAGAGGCATCAAAATGCCTTAACCATGGCATACGGTCATGCTTGACCAAGTGTCAAGAGCTATAGGACATGCACGAACCGGCTGTGCGGTAGCATATTCGTGTGTGCAAATATGGCAGTTCTAGAGCTGTGGAGCCATGGTTAAGGGCCATTCAGGTTCTCAGGCGGCAACAAACGCTGTGGTGGAGAGGCTAGAGGTGTCAAAATGCCTTAACCATGGCGTACGGGCATGCTTGACTCAGTGCCAGGAGCCATAGGATGCGTTGGAACTGACCGTGCGGCAACATGGTCGTGTGTGCAAATATGGCGCCGGGAGCCGTGGAGCCAAGGTTAAGGGCCGTTCGTGCTCTCGAGCGATGGCAAACGCTATGGTAGAAAGGCCGGAGGTGTCAAAATGCCTTAACCATGGTGTACGGGCATGCTTGACTCGGTGCCGAGAGCCATAGGATGCGTTGGAACCGACCGTGCGGCAAAGCATGGTCGTGTGTGCAAATATGGCGTTTTGCGGCCGTGGAGCCGTGGTTAAGGGCCCTTCAGGCTCTCGGGTGATGAAAAACTCTATGGTGGAGAGGTTAGAGGCATCAAAATGGCTTAACCATGGCGTACGGGCGTGCTTGACCCGGTGTCGAGAGCCGTAGGATGCACAGGATCCGGCTGTGCGGCAGCATGGTCGTGTGTGCAATTATGGATGTTACGGAGTCGTGGAGCTATAGTTAAGGGCCATTCGGGCTCTCGGTGATGACAAATATTGTGGTGGTGAGGCCGAGGCATCAAAATGGCTTAACCATGGCATACGGTCGTGCTTGACCTAGTGTCGAGAGCTGTAGGACACGCAGGAACCGGCCGTGCGGCAGCACAGTCGTGTGTGCAAATATGGCTGTTCTGGAGCCGTGGAGCCATGGTTAAGGGCCATTCGGGTTCTCGGGCGGTAATAAACGCTGTGGTGGAGAGGCCAAAGGTGTTAAAACGCCTTAACCATGGTGCATGGGCGTGCTTGACTTGGTGCGAGGAGCCGTAGGACGCATAGGAACCGGCCGTGCGGCAAAGCAAAGTCGTGTGTGCAAATATGGCGGTTCGGGAGCCGTGGAGCCGAGGTTAAGGGCCGTGCAGGCTCTCGAGCGATGACAAACGCTATGGTAGAGAGGCCGAGGTGTCAAAATGCCTTAACCATGGCGTACGGGCTTGCTTGACTCGGCCGGGAGCCATAGGACGCGTTGGAACCGACCATGCGGCAGCATGGTCGTGTGTGCAAAATGGCGGTTTTTGCCGTGGAGCCATGGTTAAGGGCCCTTCGGGCTCTCGGGTGATGGAAAACTCTATGGTGGAGAGGTGAGAGGCATCAAAATGGCTTAACCATGGCGTACGGGTGTGCTTGAACCGGTGCCGAGAGCCGTAGGATGCACGGGATCCGGCCGTGCGCAAAGACGTCGTGTGTGCAATTATGGATGTTCGGAGTCGTGGAGCTATAGTTAAGGGCCGTTCGGGCTCTCGGGTGATGACAAACATTGTGGTGGTGGGGCCAGAGGTGTCAAAACACCTTAACCATGGCATACGGTCATGCTTGACCTAGTGTCGAGAGCTATAGGACACGTAGGAACCGGCCGTGCGGTAGCATAGTCGTGTGTGCAAATATGGCGTTCTAGAGCGGTGGAGCCATGGTTAAGGGCCATTCGGGTTTTGGGCGGCAACAAATGCTATGGTCGAGAGGCTAACGGTGTCAAAACGCCTTAACCATAGTGCATGGGCGTGCTTGACTTGGTGCGAGGAGCCGTAGGATGCGTAGGAACCGGCCGTGCGGCAGCAAAGTCGTGTGTGCAAATATGGCAGTTCTAGAGCGGTGGAGCCGAGGTTAAGTGCCGTTCAGGCTCTCGAGTGACGACAAACGCTATGGTAGAGAGGCCAGAGGTGTCAAAATGCCTTAACCATGGCGTACAGGCATGCTTGACTTAGAGTCGGGAGCCATAAAATGCGTTGGAACCGACCGTGCGGCAGCATGGTCGAGTGTGCAAATATGGCAGTTTTGGAGCCGTGGAGGCATGGTTAAGGGCCCTTCAGGCTCTCAGGTGATGGAAAACTCTATGGTGGAGAGGTGAGAGGCATCAAAATGGCTTAAACATGGCATACAGGCGTGCTTGACCCGGTGCCGAGAGCCATAGGATGCACAAGAATCCGACCGTGCGGGGCAAGGTCGTGTGTGCAATTATGGATGTTCGGGAGTCGTGGAGCGTAGTTAAGGGCCGTTCGGGCTCTCGGGTGATGACAAACATTGTGGTGGTGAGGCCGAGGCATCAAAATGCCTTAACCATGGCATACGGTCATGCTTGACCTAGTGTCAAGAGCTATAGGACACGCAGAACCGGCCGTGCGGTAGCATATTCGTGTGTGCAAATATGGCAGTTCTAGAGCCTGTGGAGCCATGGTTAAGGGCCATTCGGGTTCTCGGGCGGCAACAAACGCTGTGGTGGAGAGGCTAGAGGTGTCAAAATGCCTTAACCATGGCGTACGGGCATGCTTGACTCGGTGCGGGAGCCATAGGATGCGTTAGGAACCGGACCGTGCGGCAAAGCATGGTCGTGTGTGCAAATATGGCGGTTCGGGAGCCGTGGAGCCAAGGTTAAGGGCCGTTCGGGCTCTCGAGCGATGGCAAACGCTATGGTAGAGAGGCCAGAGGTGTCAAAATGCCTTAACCATGGCGTACGGGCATGCTTGACTCAGTGCCGAGAGCCATAGTATGCGTTGGAACCGACCGTGCGGCAGCATGGTCGTGTGTAAAAATATGGCAGTTTTGCAGCCGTGGAGCTATGGTTAAGGGCCCTTCAGGCTCTCGGCTGATGAAAAACTCTATGGTGGAGAGGTGAGAGGCATCAAAATGGCTTAACCATGGCGTACGGGCGTGCTTGACCCGGTGCCGAGAGCCGTAGGATGCACGGGATCCGGGCCGTGCGCGCAAAGACAAGTCGTGTTGCAATTATGGATGTTCTGGAGTCGTGGAGCTATAGTTAAGGGCCGTTCGGGCTCTCGGGTGATGACAAATATTGTGGTGGTGAGGCCAGAGGCGTCAAAACACCTTAACCATGGCATACGGTCATGCTTGACCTAGTGTCGAGAGCTATAGGACATGCAGGAACTGGCTGTGTGGTAGCATAGACGTGTGTGCAAATATGGCAGTTCTAGAGCTGTGGAGCCATGGTTAAGGGCCATTCGGGTTCTCGGGCGGAAATAAACGCTGTGGTGGAGAGGCCAAAGGTGTTAAAACGCCTTAACCATGGTGCATGGGCGTGCTTGACTTGGTGCGAGGAGCCGTAGGACGCATAGGAATCGGCCGTGCGTGCGGCAGAAAGTCGTGTGTGCAAATATGGCGTTCGGAGCCGTGGAGCCGAGGTTAAGGGCCGTGCGGGCTCTCGAGCGATGGCAAACGCTATGGTAGAGAGGCTAGAGGTGTCAAAATGCCTTAACCATGGCGCACGGGCTTGCTTGACTCCAAAGGGAGCCATAGGATGCGTTGGAACCGACCATGCGCGGCATGGTCGTGTGTGCAAATGTGGTAGTTTTGTAGCCGTGGAGCCATGGTTAAGGGCCCTTCGGGCTCTCGGGTGATGGAAAACTCTATGGTGGGGAGGTGAGAGGCATCAAAATGGCTTAACCATGGCGTACGTGTGCTTGAACCGGTGCCAAGAGCCGTAGGATGCACGGGATCCGGCCGTGCGCGGACACGTCGTGTGTGCAATTATGGATGTTCGGAGTCGTGGAGCTATAGTTAAGGGCTGTTCGGGCTCTCGGGTGATGACAAACATTGTGGTGGTGGGGCCGGAGGTGTCAAAACGCCTTAACCATGGCATACGGTCGTGCTTGACCTAGTGTCGAGAGCTATAGGACATGAGGAACCGGCCGTGCGGTAGCACAGTCGTGTGTGCAAATATGGCTGTTCTAGAGCGGTGGAGCCATGGTTAAGGGCCATTCGGGTTCTTGGGCGGCAACAAACGCTGTGGTGGAGAGGCCAGAGGTGTCAAAACGCCTTAACCATAGTGCATGGGCGTGCTTGACTTGGTGCGAGTAGCCGTAGGATGCGCAGGAACCGCCGTGTGGCGGCAAAGTCGTGTGTGCAAATATGGCAGTTCTAGAGCGGTGGAGCCAAGGTTAAGGGCCGTTCGGGCTCTCGAGCGACGGCAAACGCTATGGTAGAGAGGCCAGAGGTGTCAAAATGCCTTAACCATGGCGTATAGGCATGCTTGACTTAGAGCCGGGAGCCATAAAATGCGTTGGAACCGACCGTGCGGCAGCATGGTCGAGTGTGCAAATATGGCAGTTTTGGAGCCGTGGATGCATGGTTAAGGGCCCTTCAGGCTCTCAGGTGATGGAAAACTCTATGGTGGAGAGGTGAGAGGTATCAAAATGGCTTAACCATGGCGTACAGGAGTGCTTGACCCGGTGCCGAGAGTCATAGGATGCACAGGATCCGACCGTGCGGCAGCACAGTCGTGTGTGCAATTATGGATATTCTGGAGTCATGGAGCTGTAGTTAAGGGCCGTTCAGGCTCTCGGGTGATGGCAAACATTGTGGTGGTGAGGCCAGAGGCATCAAAATGCCTTAACCATGGCATACGGTCATGCTTGACCAAGTGTCAAGAGCTATAGGACATGCACGAACCGGCTGTGCGGTAGCATATTTGTGTGTGCAAATATGGCAGTTCTAGAGCTGTGGAGCCATGGTTAAGGGCCATTCGGGTTCTAGGCGGCAACAAACGCTGTGGTGGAGAGGCTAGAGGTGTCAAAATGCCTTAACCATGGCGTACGGGCATGCTTGACTCGGTGCCGGGAGCCATAGGATGCGTTGGAACCGTCCGTGCGGCGGCATGGTCGTGTGTGCAAATATGGCGTTCGGAGCCGTGGAGCCAAGGTTAAGGGCCGTTCGGGCTCTCGAGCGATGGCAAACGCTATGGTAGAAAGGCCGAGAGGTGTCAAAATGCCTTAACCATGGTGTATGGGCATGCTTGACTCGGCCGAGAGCCATAGGATGCGTTGGAACCGACCGTGCGGCGGCATGGTCGTGTGTGCAAATATGGCGTTTTGTAGCCGTGGAGCGTGGTTAAGGGCCCTTCGGGCTCTCGGGTGATGAAAAACTCTATGGTGGAGAGGTGAGAGGCATCAAAATGGCTTAACCATGGCGTACGGGCGTGCTTGACCCGGTGTCGAGAGCCGTAGGATGAACGGGATCCGGTGTGCGGCGGCACGGTCGTGTGTGCAATTATGGATGTTCGGAGTCGTGGAGCTATAGTTAAGGGCCATTCGGGCTCTCGGGTGATGACAAATATTGTGGTGGTGAGGCCGAGGCGTCAAAACGCCTTAACCATGGCATACGGTCGTGCTTGAGCTAGTGTCGAGAGCTATAGGACATGCAGGAACCGGGCCATGCGGTAGCATAGTCGTGTGTGCAAATATGGCGGTTCTAGAGCCTGTGGAGCCATGGTTAAGGGCCATTCGGGTTCTCGGGCGGTAATAAACGCTGTAGTGGAGAGGCCAAAGGTGTTAAAACGCCTTAACCATGGTGCATGGGCGTGCTTGACTTGGTGCGAGGAGCCGCGGGACGCATAGGAACCGGCCGTGCGGCAAAGTCGTGTGTGCAAATATGGCGGTTCGGGAGCCGTGGAGCCGAGGTTAAGGGCCGTTCGGGCTCTCGAGCGACGACAAATGCTATGGTAGAGAGGCCGGAGGTGTCAAAATGCCTTAACCATGGCGTACGGGCTTGCTTGACTCGGTCGGGAGCCATAGGACGCGTTGGAACCGACCATACGGCGAAGCATGGTCGTGTGTGCAAATGTGGCGGTTTTACCGCGTGGAGCCATGGTTAAGGGCCCTTCAGGCTCTCGGGTGATGGAAAACTCTATGGTGGAGAGGTGAGAGGCATCAAAATGGCTTAACCATGGCGTACGGGTGTGCTTGAACCGGTGCCGAGAGCCGTAGGATGCACAGGATCCGGCCGTGCGCCAGCACAGTCGTGTGTGCAATTATGGATGTTCTGGAGTCGTGGAGCTGTAGTTAAGGGCCGTTTTGGCTCTCGGGTGATGACAAACATTGTGGTGGTGAGGCCAGAGGCATCAAAACGCCTTAACCATGGCATACGGTCATGCTTGACCTAGTGTCAAGAGCTATAGGACACGCACGAACCGGCTGTGCGGTAGCATATTCATGTGTGCAAATATGGCAGTTCTAGAGCCGTGGAGCCATGGTTAAGGGCCATTCGGGTTCTCGGGGGCAACAAACGCTGTGGTGGAGAGGCTAGAGGTGTCAAAATGCCTTAACCATGGCGTACGGGCATGCTTGACCCGGTGCCGGGAGCCATAGGATGCGTTGGAACCGGACCGTGCGGCGGCATGGTCGTGTGTGCAAATATGGCGGTTCGGAGCCGTGGAGCCAAGGTTAAGGGCCGTTCGGGCTCTCGAGCGATGGCAAACGCTATGGTAGAGAGGCCAGAGGTGTCAAAATGCCTTAACCATGGCGTACGGGCATGCTTGACTAAGTGCCGAGCCATAGGATGCGTTGGAACCGACCGTGCGGCAAAGCATGGTCGTGTGTGCAAATATGGCGGTTTTGTAGCCGTGGAGCTGTGGTTAAGGGCCCTTCAGGCTCTCGGGTGATGAAAAACTCTATGGTGGAGAGGTGAGAGGCATCAAAATCGCTTAACACCGGCGTACGGGCGTGCTTGACCCGGTGCCGAGAGAGTAGGATGCACGGGATCCCGTGCGGCAGACACTCGTGTGTGCAATTATGGATGTTCGGAGTCGTGGAGCTATAGTTAAGGGCCGTTCGGGCTCTCGGGTGATGACAAATATTGTGGTGGTGAGGCCGGAGGCGTCAAAACGCCTTAACCATGGCATACGGTCGTGCTTGACCTAGTGTCGAGAGCTATAGGACATGCGGAACCGGGCCGTGCGGTAGCATAGTCGTGTGTGCAAATATGGCAGTTCTAGAGCTGTGGAGCCATGGTTAAGGGCCATTCGGGTCCTCGGGCGGTAATAAACGCTGTGGTGGAGAGGCCAAAGGTGTTAAAACGCCTTAACCATGGTGCATGGGCGTGCTTGACTTGGTGCAAGGAGCCGCAGGACGCATAGGAACCGGCCGTGCGGCGGCAAAGTCGTGTGTGCAAACATGGCGGTTCGGAGCCGTGGAGCCGAGGTTAAGGGCCGTTCGGGCTCTCGAGCGACGACAAACGCTATGGTAGAGAGGCCGGAGGTGTCAAAATGCCTTAACCATGGCGTACGGGCTTGCTTGACTCGGCCGGGAGCCATAGGACGCGTTGGAACCGACCATGCGGCAGCATGGTCGTGTGTGCAAATGTGGTAGTTTTGCGCCGTGGAGCCATGGTTAAGGGCCCTTCAGGCTCTCGGGTGATGGAAAACTCTATGGTGGAGAGGTGAGAGGCATCAAAATGGCTTAACCATGGCGTACGGGTGTGCTTGAACCGGTGCCAAGAGCCGTAGGATGCACAGGATCCGGCCGTGCGCCAGCACAGTCGTGTGTGCAATTATGGATGTTCTGGAGTCGTGGAGCTATAGTTAAGGGCCGTTCGGGCTCTCGGGTGATGACAAACATTGTGGTGGTGGGGCAGAGGTGTCAAAACGCCTTAACCATGGCATACGGTCGTGCTTGACCTAGTGTCGAGAGCTGTAGGACACGTAGGAACCGGCTGTGCGGTAGCATAGTCATGTGTGCAAATATGGCAGTTCTAGAGCGGTGGAGCCATGGTTAAGGGCCATTCGGGTTTTTGGGCAGCAACAAATGCTGTGGTCGAGAGGCCAGTGGTGTCAAAACGCCTTAACCATAGTGCATGGGCATGCTTGACTTGGTGCGAGGAGCCGTAGGATGCGCAGGAACCGGCCGTGCGGCAGCAAAGTCATGTGTGCAAATATGGTAGTTCTGGAGCCGTGGAGCCGAGGTTAAGTGCCGTTCAGGCTCTCGAGTGACGGCAAACGCTATGGTAGAGAGGCCAGAGGTGTCAAAATGCCTTAACCATGGCGTACAGTGTCACACCCCGGTTTACAAGGTAGCAAAACCGGTTACAAACGCATTTGTGCCCAAGATCAATTCACACAATGCCGTGACATCATTAATAATACCATCATCACATGTATCGATTACAATAAAGGGAATCAATGTATAAAAGTATCTTTATTACAATAATTGTCTGACTCAGCTTAAGCGGAAACATAACTGAAGTGTTTAACATAACGAAACACTAAGACATCAACGACACGACGACGACACGACGACCGAAGCAATGAACCCTTCGCCACAGGAAAGGTCAACGGCAGCACCACGAGCCTAAAATCCTGGTAGATCCTCCGGGAACTCGCAATCCGAATCATCGTTTGGAACTAGCAACTATAGCAAGAATGAGTCCATGTCGAACTCCGCAAGTACAAAGCAGGAATAATAATGATAATGCAAGGCCGATCAAAGGTAAAGCTGAAAGGTAGACCGCAATAGCATTTTAGTTGAGTCATATTTTATTTAGCAACTTTGTTTACTAATCATCTTGGTAGAGAGAAGCCAACCCTTAATTAATGTTCCAGTGGAATTAAGAGTTGAATTAACATCATTATATAAGTAGTATACATCATCATATAAAAGAGATAGCCATCTCAGGTAACATGGGATCGCAATCCCTATAGAACCAAGGTAGCAACCTCCTTTAACCATCTCCAACGAGCCATGAAGTCCATTTGCTAATCCAGAGGGCGCTGGGCCGCTCATACCGAGAGCTCGGACGATATATCGGTTTGATCAAACTCTGCGCAGAGGTGTACACTTTCCCTCCAGTCGTGATTCCCTTCTGCTCGGGTTAATTACTCCCAAAGACACTTCCAAGGTGAATGAGCAGGGTCTCACTACGAGGCTGTTCACGGGTCATAGGTAGTGGTAGCCCGATCAGCAATGTCCCAAGCACATGAGAGATGTCCCCGCACACGCCGCTCCGCTGCGGATCTTCCCAGAACCCTCATGCTTCGAACTTGGGATCACTCTTCTCACCATAGCTATGGCACCCGTCGGCAAGTTACCAACCTACCTATGATGACTCCCGCTAATTTGCCAAGCCAGAGCCATATAGCCTGGAGTCGTACGGATTGTCCCAGTTGAACCGTCTAGGAACCGGTCCTTAAGGAGAGCAGACATGGATGCCCTCGTCGCTATGAGCACCACACTAGCATCCGCATCCCTCTTGCTCCACCGACAAACGATGCCTCCCGCATCAACCACCTCCAACAATGACCGATCATTACCAACAGCCTTTACTAAAGCAGCATTTTAATAGTACATCATTAGTGAGTAGGTAAGAGGAGCACTAGCAGACCTATATCCTATCTATAAACCCCCATGGGTGATATTTGGATAGTAGTGGCTAGTATGTCCTTAGTTTTGATGTATTAGACACATGCATGCAATCATTATAGTTCATGGGATCAATATGTTCAAGGGGTCCTGTACTTGCCTTGATTGAGGTCGAAGTGCGTGGGATCCTGCTGGTCCTGCTGTTCCTCCTTCACCCACGACGCGTTCTCTATTCGTCGCAATCAAGCACACGAGCAATACATGCAAGCAAACATATTCTAATCAGAACAGTACACCAAAACAAGTAATCTGCAGTAAACAATAGAATAGAAAGATTCTACTCGTCGAGATGATTCCAACAAGTATTAAATCACTGAAATCGGAGTTAAAATGAGTAAACTACGGCCTATACAAGATCGGGGTTAAACTGCAGTTTAAAACTGGACTAAGTCGTAATTAGATTTGAACCGAGGTGGACCAATCTAGCGGTTAGTGTAAAGGCCGAGGGCCTTTCTGCAAAAGTGCCGGCGACGGCGGCGTTGACCGTGGCGGCGGCCACGTGGCGGCGCGGGACGGGCCGGGGCTGGTGGACCGGCCGTGGACCACGCCCGTGGACCAAGTCCACTGGTCCACCGTGGACCGGCTGGCCGAGCGGGTTGACCCCGGCGACCTCGGCCATGGTCGCCGGCGGCGATCTCGGCGCGGCGGCACTATGGGCCACCAGAGCGCGGGCCGGGAGCATGCGCGCGACGCGCGCGCGAAGGCGCACCCGATGCGCGCGTCGGCAGGGGCGCGGGGCAGCCGGAGCGGCGGGTCGACGCGGCGGCCGCGGACTGCGCCGGAGGTGCGAGTTCGGCGAGGCGGCGCGGCGTGATTAGGCGGTGTCAGGGCATGACGGAGGCATCTATGCGATCCTCGAGGCGGCGCGAAGCTCGGCGACGGGCTCACCTTGACTGGCGGCGGCGAGGACGAGCTTGCGGGCGACGATGGCGGCGGCGAGCTCGAGTTAGGGTTTCGCGGGCTCGCGAAACCGAATGGCGCCGCGCTAGGGTTGCGGAAGGGGACGCTGCGGAGGCGGCGGCTCCCCTCTTATAGGCGCGCGCGACTGTGGGGCCAGGGCAGCGAACTTCGGTTCGCGTGCCCGGGTCGGTGCGGTGCGGCGCCTGCCGAGTCCGGCTCGTGGTCGCAGCTGACGGGCGGGTCCCGCCGTGGACCCCGCCTGTCGGGCGGTGGCGCGGGCCGCGGCTCGGTTGGGCCGGCTCTGCTGGGCCGCTAACCAGGCCGTAAGGCCGAGCGCGGGAGGAGGTGGGAGCCGGAGCGGGCCGGCTTGGCCTGCCGCCGGCCTTGGCCGCGCCGGTGGCGGCCCGCTTGCTTTGGCTTGCGGCCCGGCGCGAGCCGGGCCGGGCCGGCTCGGCTAGGGAGCCGTGGGCCGGTCGGCCTGGCTTGCTGCTGGTGGTCCATGGCCACCTTTGGCCGGCTGCTGCTTGCTGCTGGCTGGCCATGGCTGGCCAGGGTTGGCCATGGCCGATTCTGGTTGGCTATGGCTGGCCAGGGGTGGCCAGCTGAGGCTAGGAGTGGCCAGTGTTGGCCTGGGCCCACTGGGGTCCACCTAGAATAGGTAGAAGGGTCTTAGGGCCAATTAGACTAGGTTTAGTTAGTCTAGGAGTTAGAAGGGACATGTTAGAGACTAGAGGCTAACTAATAATTAGTCGGTTAGCTCAAACAAGTCAATCAAAACCGTGCAGCAGCATGAATGCAACAATACAAGGTTTCTACCTTATAGTTGATTTTAACCTTTACTAGGGAAATTTAATAACTCTCCTATAAAAGAAAGACCTCTAAACAGGAATTAAATCAATTTAACTTTACTTTTGAAAACTCAAAATTTAGGGCGTTATAGACCTACCCCCCTTAAGGAATCTCATCCTCGAGATTAGGAGACTCAGAGAACAACTCAGGATAATCTGCATTCAAATCCTCTTCCTTTTCCCAAGTTGATTCCTGCTCTGTATGGTGCTTCCATTGCACTTTGCACCACCTGATTGTCTTACTTCTGGTAATCCTCTCAATGGTTTCCAAGATCTTAGCAGGACTCTCTTCATATGTCAAGTCCTTCTGTAGGTCCACTTCCTCAACAGGCAACTGCTCAATATCCACCCTCAAACACTTCTTGAACTGTGAGACATGGAACACATCATGCACATTGGACAAGTGAGGTGGCAACTCGAGCCGATAAGCAACCTCTCCTCTCCTTTCCAAGATCTTGAAAGGACCAATGTACCTTGGTGCCAATTTCCCCTTGATCTTGAATCTTTTCGAGACCTCTCAATGGTGACACTTTAAGATACACAAGATCACCGGCTTCAAACCGCAACTCTCTATGACGAACATCTCGCATAACTCTCTTGTCTAGATTGAGCTGCCCTCAAGTTCTTTCGATGATCGAACTTGTTCTTCGCTATTCTCAAAGCTTCAGGTCCAAACACTTGCTTCTCTCGTCGATTCCGAACAAAGGAGTTCTACATTTTTCGCCATACAAAGCTTCAAATGGAGACATCTTGAGACTTGCACGATAACCGTTGTTGTATGAGAACTCAAAGCATAAGGCAAACTGCTATCCCTACTATCACCATATTGCAAAGCACAAGCTCTCAACATGTCTTCCGAATCCGATTAACCCTCTCGTCGACCATCGGATCGAGGATGATAAGCCGAACTGAATCTCAATTCTGTTCCCAAAGCACCATGCAACTTCTCCCAGAACTTCGAAGTGAACTGAGAACCTCTATCAGAGACTATCCTTTTAGGAACTCCATGCAAGCACACAATCCTAGACATATACTTTTCTGCTAGTTGATCACCTCTATAAGTGGTCTTGACGGGTATGAAATGAGCTACCTTAGTCAAACGATCCACCACTACCCAAACAGAGTCATACCCATGTTGTGTACGAGGTAATCCCACAATGAAATCCATGCGATCTCATCCCACTTCCACTCCGGTATCTTGAGTGGTTGTAGCAAACCGGCTGGTCTCTGGTGCTCAGCCTTCACTCTCTGACAAGTATCACACAAAGCAACATACTCGCCAATATCTTTCTTCATACCATACCACCAATAATGTTCCTTTAGATCCGATACATCTTAGTTCCTCCGGGATGGATTGAATAAGCTGACTCATGACACTCCTTAGAATAACATCCTTGATTCTCCGAATGTCGGGTACACACAACTGTTCTTGAACCAAAGGATTCCATCTTCATCAACACCGAATCGGCGCCTTATCCTTGCCTACTAACACAACGAACTCCCGAAGTTTCTCATCGTCTTCGACCCTTCCCGATTTCCCTGCTCAAGTGTAGGTTCAACATCCATAGAAGTACCTTGAGTATTTGCAACAAAACCCCATTAAGATATTCAAACTCCACTAACAACTCTTGAGGTAGTTACGTAACTTCTAGCATGTTCACTTGACTCTTTCTACTCGGAGCGTCGGCTACTACATTTGCTTTCCCGGGATGATAATGAATCTCCAATTCATAATCCTTAATCAATTCCAACCATCTTCTTTGCCTCAGGTTGAGATCATTCTGAGTGAATATGTACTTCAGGCTCTTGTGGTCAGTGTAGACATCACACTTGTGACCAAGGATGTAGTGTCTCCAGATTTTCAATGAGTGTACCACTGCTGCTAACTCCAAGTCATGAGTTGGATAATTCACTTCATGTTTCTTCAACTGTCGAGAGGCATAAGCAATAACCTTACCCTCCTGCATCAAGGCACAACCCAAACCATGTCTGGAAGCATCACAATAAATAGAGAAACTCTTAGTCATATCAGGCAACGCAAGTACAGGTGTGTTGTCAATCTCTTCTTCAACTCCTCGAAGCTAGCCTGACACTTATCAGTCCACTTGAATGGTTTCTCCTTCTCTAACAAAGCAGTCATAGGTTTGGCTATAGTGGAAAATCCCTCAATGAACCTCTTGTAGTAACCTGCCATTCCCAGAAAGCTTCTGATCTCCTTGACAGTTTGAGGTGGACTCCACTTCAACACATCTGCTACATTCTTAGGACTAACAGTAACTCCTCCCTTGGTTATAACATGTCCAAGGAAAGAAACTTCATCCAGCCAGAATTCACATTTACTAAACTTGGCATAGAGTTGGTGTTCCCTCAACTTCTGCAACACTAACCTCAGATGCCCCTCATGTTCTTCCTCATTCTTAGAGTATATTAATATGTCATCAAGAAAGACCACAACAAACTTATCTAGGTACTCCATAAACACCTTGTTCATTAAGTACATAAAGTAGGCTGGAGCATTAGTCAACCCAAAGGACATCACTGTATACTCATAGAGCCCATATCTGGTGGTGAAAGCAGTCTTAGGTATGTCACTAGGTCTCGATTCTAAGTTGATGATATCCCGACCTCAAATCTATCTTGGAAAAGACACAAGCTCCTTTCAACTGATCAAATTAAATCCTCAATTCTAGGCAACGGGTACTTATTCTTAATTGTTACTTCATTCAAGGATCTATAATCAACACACATCCTCTCGTGTCCCATCTTTCTTTTCTACAAAGATAACCGGAGCTCCCCAAGGCGAAGAACTAGGACGAATATAACCCTTAGATTGCAATTCCTTAAGTTGTGACTTAAGTTCTTCTAATTCAGAACACCCATTCTATATGGTCTTTTAGCTATAGGTGCAGTACAAGGTATTAAGTCAATTAGAAACTCAATCTCACGTTCAGGTGGCATACCTGGCAAATCCTCAGGAAAGACATCTGGGAACTCCCGAACAACTCTGATGTCCTCAACTCCCTCACTAGCAAGATGATTCACTTGTCCCTTGCCTCTTTTTCAGTGCGGGCACAACCACATCAACATTCTTCCCATCAGGAGCAGTTAGAGTCACTACCCTTTCCGCACACTTAATATTTGCCTTCCACTTATTCAACCAATTCATTCCCAAGATGACATCAAGACCTTCGACTCAAGCACAATAGGTCTAGCAGGAAATTCTACCCCCTTAAATTAATTCTTACTTCGGGACACCAAACATTAGTAGCCATGTCTCCCCCGGGGTCTTAACACTCATGGAACTAGGCATGAGTTGAGTGGGAATATTATGTTTGCGAACAAAATGGCTACCCACAAAAGAATGTGATGCACCGGTATCAAAAAGAACTGAAGCTGGATGAGAATCAACCAAAAATGTACCAAGCACCACGTCGGTAGCCTCCTCAGCCGTCTCCACCTTGACATGGTTCACCTTCCCATACTGAGGCTTCTTGTTCTGAGGGCAAGCATTGATATAGTGTCCCGGCTGTCCACACTTGTAGCAATTATTTCCAGCGGGGGTCGAGTTGGCATTGGGCTTGATAGGCACGGTGTTAGGACCAGTCAGACGGGGAACCTGCTGGTTGTTCTGGCGTGGGGCCTGGTTGGTGCTGTTGTTGTAGTAGCGCTGACCTCCCTGCTGACCTTGGCCCTTACCCCCTGGCGATAGGGGCGCCGCCCGTAGTGCGTGGGTGGTTGTAGCGAGGACGGCTGCTATCTCCCGGTGCTTTGGTGCTTGTCGGCCTTCCTCTTCTTCTTATCCTCCATCTTATTGCGCTTGCTCTCAAGCACAATAGCCCTATCCACCATCTCCTGGAAGTTGGCGTACTTGACGTTGGACATCATGTAGGAGAGACCGTCATTGAGCCCATCCAGGAACTTGTCTTGCTTGTCCTGGTCCCTCTCAACTTCATTAGGGGAATAGCGGGACAACTCCGTAAACTTGTCACGGAACTGGCAAACAGTCAAGGAGCCTTGCTTAAGATCAGCAAACTCCTTCTTCTTCAGCTTCACCACTCCAGCTGGCACATGATACTCTAGAAAAGCCTTGGTGAACTCAGCCCAGGTGATAGTGTTGACATCAGCATGAGCAAAACGGTAGGATTCCCACCATAAGGCTGCAGCTCCCTGCAGTTGTCCAGAGCCATATAGGACCTTCTCCCGGTCGGTGCACTGAGCAATGTCGAGCTGGCGCTCAACGTCCTTCACCCAGTCCATAGCAACAGGAGGATCAGGGGAGTGAGCGAAGAATGGAGGGCGCCCCTTCATGAACTCACTGCGCCTGTCTCGGGTGGAGGTGGGGGAGCATTCTCAGTTCTGGTTCTGATTTTGGTTCTGGTTCTGGTTCATTGCCATGTTCGCTGCATCATGGCCATCATAGTGTTCATGCCCTGCATGAACTGAGTCCGCATCGCCATCATCTGCTCCACCGTCGGGGAGGAGGTGGTGGAGCGTTGTTCGAGCATTGTTCGGGCATTGTTCTGGTTGTTATTGTTCGCACGAGAACCACCAGCACCTGTCCTAGTGTTCACCATCTGATGTTCAAAAAAATAGCATGGTATAAGAATATGCAGTCTCAATTATATAACTGTGCTGAATTATAATCTGTAGAATAACTGCAACAATATATCCATCTCTTATGTCAATCGACCATCTGACCGTAGCTCAATCTCATCCTCAACATAAATATATTATATAATCAATATGTATATGTATGTGACCTTACGTGCTTCTTTCTCTTTTCTTTTCTAGTGTACGTAACCATGCTGTCAAATAATATGTACGTAACCATGCTGTTACTGATATCATGTACGTAACCATGCTGACAAGTGATGAGATCGATTTGGCATAAATTGAGACAAGACGATAAAGCACAAATATATGAGACCCATATCCCGTATTTAACTAAACAAAATCCTTAATAATATAAATATTTGATAAGTGTGGACATCACCCCACATCTTATCGCAATCATTACAAAGAACGAATCATTCAAGTTCATAATAATAATCAAATCTCTCACTCAAATGATCAAAGCACTCACTAAGCAAGCTCGCACTAGACTCACCACAGACGCACTAGACTCACCACAGACTCACTAGACTCACCACAGACTCGATCGATCGTGCTAACGTGGCACTATTTATTACATATAAAAGGGACGTCCTAGGGGTCAATCCTAGTGCGGCCTCCTGCTCCTCCGTAGGGGATGTCGTAGTCGCGCGGTGGAGACATCGCTGGCCAGCGTGGTGCTGGAGGCGCCACTCCTGTCAGCTGAGTCTGCAGCTGCTCAATCCTACGCCTGTCCTCCACAGCCTGTAGACGAAGCTGGTGAATCTCCAAGAGAGAGTAGCTAAGCTCGGTGTTGAGCGCAGCCTCCAGGAAGACGGTAGAGCGTAGCCTGTCGTCCTCGTCTGTAGGAGCTGCTATGCTAGCAGAGATCTGACCGCGCATCCTGCGAGGCCAGTAGCGACGGGAGTCCTCACTGATCTACTCGAAGAAGTGGTGCCTGTAAGCGTAGAGTGCGAGCGAGCAGCATCACTGATCCCTGCCATCTGAGTAGCTCTGGCTGCTGGAGCTTCATGGAAGGTCACCACACGCAGTGCACGCAGCTGATCGTTAGGACGACCAACATAGCACACTACCCTCCAGTACTCCGGGTAGACGGGATGGCTCCACCGCTCACTGCGGTACTCCACTCCAACCATTCCCCACCCATACTGTGTACGGAGAAGGTTGATGAGCTGCACGTGGAACACGTCATCACCACCATCACGAGTAGTGAGGGTGATGAGCCATCCGCCCTGGGCGGCGAACTGTCCCTGCACCTGTCCTGCAGGGCCGCCAGGACCACCTGGTCCACCAGGTCCTCCTGGCCCTCCAGGTCCTCCAGCTCCAGGCGCACCAGGTCCTCCTGCGCCTGGTCCTCCAGCTCCACCTCCTGGCGCCCCATGGTTGGGCACCTCCTCCTCGTCTGAGTCTTCCTCCTCTAAAGACTCGTCGTGTGCAACTACAGGCTGAGCGGGTGCCCGTGGAGGCGAGTTGATGAGGTTCACCCCATCATCAGGGTGCTGGCTGGGCACGAAAGCGGAACTGGTCAACACGTCCTGTCAGCGGGTACTCGATCGGGCGGAAGTCACCACGGTAACCGGTCGAGCTCTTACGGCAGGTCAGAAGCTGGCGCACCATCTAATTATATGCAAAAGATCAAAGACATGCAACGCACAGTTAATAGACCATGAGAAAAAAATAAATAAACATGTCTATGATCAAGGATAATAAGTGAATAAATAAATGGTGGAGTGTACTGGAATCATGCGTTGCTAGGAAGATAGGAAAAAAATATTTGAAAAGGAATAAATGAGTATGTGCATGCGTAGCTAGCAGAATAATGGAAAATAGATTGATGATATATGGCGATAGCATAACAGCATGCATTCTGTAGTATTTGTAGTAAAAAAATAAGATAACATAATGACATGTATAAGGATCAAGATAATAAATAAGATAAGGTAATAAATGATGAACAAGATAATAATTATAAAATAAGGATGACTAGTAGAAGTGAATGCATATCAAGGTAATAAATAAGATAAAAATAAAAACATGCTAAGAATGATATGCTATGCAAAGGTCTTCTAAAGTCAACCTATAACGGCCGTTTCTAACTAGGCTTCGTGATCCTACGGTCAACCATGGAGCTGGTACCATTTGTCACACCCCGGTTTACAAGGTAGCAAAACCGGTTACAAACGCATTTGTGCCCA
The DNA here is from genome assembly GCA_018135685.1 of Themeda triandra. Lineage (NCBI taxonomy): Eukaryota > Viridiplantae > Streptophyta > Magnoliopsida > Poales > Poaceae > Themeda > Themeda triandra. The sequence continues at coordinate 21,754 of JAENPR010002114.1, forward strand.
AGATCAATTCACACAATGCCGTGACATCATTAATAATACCGTCATCACATGTATCGATTACAATAAAGGGAATCAATGTATAAAAGTATCTTTATTACAATAATTGTCTGACTCAGCTTAAGCGGAAACATAACTGAAGTGTTTAACATAACGAAACACTAAGACATCAACGACACGACGACACGATGACGACACGACGACCGAAGCAATGAACCCTTCGCCACAGGAAAGGTCAACGGCAGCACCACGAGCCTAAAATCCTGGTAGATCCTCCGGGAACTCGCAATCCGAATCATCGCTGGAACTAGCAACTATAGCAAGAATGAGTCCATGTCGAACTCCGCAAGTACAGCAGGAATAATAATGATAATGCAAGGCTGATCAAAGGTAAAGCTGAATGGTAGACTGCAATAGCATTTTAGTTGAGTCATATTTTATTTAGCAACCTGTTTACTAATCATCTTGGTAGAGAGAACCCAACCCTTAATTAATGTTCCAGTGGAATTAAGAATTGAATTAACATCATTATATAAGTAGTATACATCATCATATAAAAGAGATAGCCATCTCGGGTAACATGGGATCGCAATCCCTATAGAACCAAGGTAGCAACCTCCTTTAACCATCTCCAACGAGCCATGAAGTCCATTTGCTAATCCGAGGGCGCTGGGCCGCTCATACCGAGAGCTCGGACGATATATCGGTTTGATCAAACTCGCGCAGAGGTGTACACTTTCCCTCCGGTCGTGATTCCCTTTCGCTCGGGTTAATTACTCCCAAAGACACTTCCAAGGTGAATGAGCGGGGTCTCACTACGAGGTGTTCACGGGTCATAGGTAGTGGTAGCCCGATCAGCAATGTCCCAAGCACATGAGAGACGTCCCCGCACACGCCGCTCCGCCGCGGATCTTCCCGAGAACCCTCATGCTTCGAACTTGGGATCACTCTTCTCACCATAGCTATGGCACCCGTCGGCAAGTTACCAACCTACCTATGATGACTCCCGCTAATTTGCCAAGCCAGAGCCATATAGCCTGGAGTCGTACGGATTGTCCCAGTTGAACCGTCTAGGAACCGGTCCTTAAGGAGAGCAGACACGGATGCCCTCGTCGCTACGAGCACCACACTAGCATCCGCATCCCTCTTGCTCCACCGACAAACGATGCCTCCCGCATCAACCACCTCCAACAATGACCGCAGTCATTACCAACAGCTTTACTAAAGCAGCATTTTAATAGTACATCATTAGTGAGTAGGTAAGAGGAGCACTAGCAGACCTATATCCTATCTATAAACCCCCATGGGTGATATTTGGATAGTAGTGGCTAGTATGTCCTTAGGTTTGATGTATTAGACACATGCATGCAATCATTATAGTTCATGGGATCAATATGTTCAAGGGGTCCTGTACTTGCCTTGATTGAGGTCGAAGTGCGTGGGATCCTGCTGGTCCTGCTGTTCCTCCTTCACCCACGACGCGTTCTCTATTCGTCGCAATCAAGCACACGAGCAATACATGCAAGCAAACATATTCTAATCAGAACAGTACACCAAAACAAGTAATCTGCAGTAAACAATAGAATAGAAAGATTCTACTCATCGAGACGATTCCAACAAGTATTAAATCACTGAAATCGGAGTTAAAATGAGTAAACTACGGCCTATACAAGATCAGGGTTAAATCTGCAGAAAACTGGACTAAGTCGTAATTAGATTTGAACTGAGGTGGACCAATCTGCAGTTAGTGTAAAGGCCGAGGGCCTTTCTGCAAAAGTGCCGGCGACGGCGGCGTTGACCGTGGCGGCGGCCACGTGGCGGCGCGGGACGGGCCGGGGCTGGTGGACCGGCCGTGGACCACGCCCGTGGACCAAGTCCACTGGTCCACCGTGGACCGGCTGGCCGAGCGGGTTGACTCCGGCGACCTCGGCCATGGTCGCCGGCGGCGATCTCGGCGCGGCGGCGCTATGGGCCACCAGAGCGCAAGCCGGGAGCACGCGCGCGACGCGCGCGCGAAGGCGCACCCGATGCGCGCGTCGGCAGGGGCGCGGGGCAGCCGGAGCGGCGGGTCGACGCGGCGGCCGCGGACTGCGCCGGCGGTGCGAGTTCGGCGATGTGGCGCGGCGTGATTAGGCGGTGTCAGGGCATGACGGAGGCATCTACGCGATCCTCGAGGCGGCGCGAAGCTCGGCGACGGGCTCACCTTGACTGGCGGCGGCGAGGACGAGCTTGCGGGCGACGATGGCGGCGGCGAGCTCGAGTTAGGATTTCGCGGGCTCGCGAAACCGAATGGCGCCGCGCTAGGGTTGCGGAAGGGGGCGCTGCGGAGGCGGCGGCTCCCCTTTTATAGGCGCGCGCGACTGTGGGGCCAGGGCAGCGAACTTCGGTTCGCGTGCCCGGGTCGGTGCGGTGCGGCGCCTGCCGAGTCCGGCTCGTGGTCGCAGCTGACGGGCGGGTCACGCCGTGGACCCCGCCTGTCGGGCGCTGGCGCGGGCCGCGGCTCGGTTGGGCCGGCTCTGCTGGGCCGCTAAGCAGGCCGTAAGGCCGAGCGCGGGAGGAGGTGGGAGCCGGAGCGGGCCGGCTTGGCCTGCTGGCCGGCTTGGGCTGCCGCTGGTGGCGGCCCGGCTTGCTTTGGCTTGCGGCCTGGCGCGAGCTGGGCTGGCTGGCCTGGCTAGGAGCTGGGCTGGTCGGCCTGGCTTGCTGCTGGTGGTCCATGGCCACCTTTGGCCAGCTTCTGCTAGCTGCTGGCTGGCCATGGCTGGCCAGGGTTGGCCATGGCCGATTCTGGTTGGCTATGGCTGGCCAGGGGTGGCCAGCTGAGGCTAGGGGTGGCCAGTGTTGGCCAGAGTTGGCCTGGGCCCACTGGGGTCCACCTAGAATAGGTAGAAGGGTCCTAGGGCCAATTAGACTAGGTTTAGTTAGTCTAGGAATTAGAAGGGACATGTTAGAGACTAGAGGCTAACTAATAATTAGTCGGTTAGCTCAAACAAGTCAATCAAAAACCGTGCAGCAGCATGAATGCAACAATACAAGGTTTCTACCTTATAGTTGATTTTAACCTTTACTAGGGAAATTTAATAACTCTCCTATAAAAGAAAGACCTCTAAACAGGAATTAAATCAATTTAACTTTACTTTTGAAAACTCAAAATTTAGGGCGTTATATACAGGCATGCTTGACTCAGAGCCGGGAGCCATAAAATGCGTTGGAATCGACCGTGCGGCAGCATGGTCGAGTGTGCAAATATGGCGTTTTGGAGCCGTGGTGGCATGGTTAAGGGCCCTTCGGGCTCTCGGGTGATGGAAAACTCTATGGTGGAGAGGTGAGAGGCATCAAAATGGCTTAACCATGGCGTACGGGCGTGCTTGACCCGGTGCCGAGAGCCATAGGATGCACGGGGATCCTACCGTGCGGCAAAGCTGTTGATCGTGTGTGCAATTATGGATGTTCTGGAGTCATGGAGCTGTAGTTAAGGGCCATTCAGGCTCTCGGGTGATGACAAACATTGTGGTGGTGAGGCCAAAGGCATCGAAACGCCTTAACCATGGCATACAGTCATGCTTGACCTAGTGTCAAGAGCTGTAGGACACGCACGAACCGGCTGTGCGGTAGCATATTCGTGTGTGCAAATATGGCAGTTCTAGGGCTGTGGAGCCATGGTTAAGGGCCATTCAGGTTCTCAGGCGGCAACAAACGCTGTGGTGGAGAGGCTAAGGTGTCAAAATGCCTTAACCATGGCGTACGGGCATGCTTGACTCGGTGCCGGGAGCCATAGGATGCGTTGAACCGACCGTGCGCGGCATGGTCGTGTGTGCAAATATGGCGTTCGGAGCCGTGGAGCCAAGGTTAAGGGCCGTTCGGGCTCTCGAGCGATGGCAAACGCTATGGTAGAGAGGCCGAGGTGTCAAAATGCCTTAACCATGGCGTACGGGCATGCTTGACTCGGTGCCGAGAGCCATAGGATGCGTTGGAACCGACCGTGCCGCGGCATGGTCGTGTGTGCAAATATGGCAGTTTTGCGGTCGTGGAGCTGTGGTTAAGGGCCCTTCGGCTCTCGGGTGATGAAAAACTCTATGGTGGAGAGGTGAGAGGCATCAAAATGGCTTAACCATGGCGTACGGGCGTGCTTGACCCGGTGCCGAGAGCCGTAGGATGCACGGGATCCGGGCGTGCGGCGGCACAGTCGTGTGTGCAATTATGGATGTTCGGAGTCGTGGAGCTATAGTTAAGGGACGTTCGGGCTCTCGGGTGATGACAAATATTGTGGTGGTGAGGCCGGAGGCGTCAAAACGCCTTAACCATGGCATACGGTCGTGCTTGACCTAGTGTCGAGAGCTATAGGACATGCAGGAACCGGGCCGTGCGGTAGCATAGTCGTGTGTGCAAATATGGCAGTTCTAGAGCTGTGGAGCCATGGTTAAGGGCCATTCGGGTTCTCGGGCGGTAATAAACGCCGTGGTGGAGAGGCCAAAGGTGTTAAAACGCCTTAACCATGGTGCATGGGCGTGCTTGACTTGGTGCGAGGAGCCGTAGGACGCATAGGAACCGGCCGTGTGGGAGCAAAGTCGTGTGTGCAAATATGGCGGTTACGGAGCCGTGGAGCCGAGGTTAAGGGCCGTTTAGGCTCTCGAGCGACGACAAATGCTATGGTAGAGAGGCCGAGGTGTCAAAATGCCTTAACCATGGCGTACGGGCTTGCTTGACTCGGTGCCGGGAGCCATAGGACGCGTTGGAATCGACCATGCGGCAAAGCATGGTCGTGTGTGCAAATGTGGCGGTTTTACCGCCGTGGAGCCATGGTTAAGGGCCCTTCAGGCTCTCGGGTGAAGGAAAACTCTATGGTGGAGAGGTGAGAGGCATCAAAATGGCTTAACCATGGCGTACGGGTGTGGTTGAACCGGTGCCGAGAGCCGTAGGATGCACAGGATCCGGCCGTGCGCCAAAGACAGTCGTGTGTGCAATTATGGATGTTCTGAGTCGTGGAGCTATAGTTAAGGACCGTTCGGGCTCTCGGGTGATGACAAACATTGTGGTGGTGGGGCCGGAGGTGTCAAAATGCCTTAACCATGGCATACGGTCGTGCTTGACCTAGTGTCGAGAGCTGTAGGACACGCACGAACCGGCTGTGCGGTAGCATATTCGTGTGTGCAAATATGGCAGTTCTAGGGCTGTGGAGCCATGGTTAAGGGCCATTCGGTTCTCGGCGGCAACAAACGCTGTGGTGGAGAGGCTAAGGTGTCAAAATGCCTTAACCATGGCGTACGCGCATGCTTGACTCGGTGCCGGGAGCCATAGGATGCGTTGGAACCGACCGTGCGGCGGCATGGTCGTGTGTGCAAATATGGCGGTTCTGGAGCCGTGGAGCCAAGGTTAAGGGCCGTTCGGGCTCTCGAGCGATGGCAAACGCTATGGTAGAGAGGCCGAGGTGTCAAAATGCCTTAACCATGGCGTACGGGCATGCTTGACTCAAAGGCCGAGAGCCATAGGATGCGTTGGAACCGACCGTGCCGCAGCATGGTCGTGTGTGCAAATATGGCGGTTTTGCGGCCGTGGAGCCGTGGTTAAGGGCCCTTCGGGCTCTCGGGTGATAAAAACTCTATGGTGGAGAGGTGAGAGGCATCAAAATGGCTTAACCATGGCATACGGGCGTGCTTGACCCGGTGCGAGAGCCGTAGGATGCACGGGATCCGGGCGTGCGGCAAAGACACGGTCGTGTGTGCAATTATGGATGTTCGGAGTCGTGGAGCTATAGTTAAGGGACGTTCGGGCTCTCGGGTGATGACAAATATTGTGGTGGTGAGGCCGAGGCGTCAAAACGCCTTAACCATGGCATACGGTCGTGCTTGACCTAGTGTCGAGAGCTATAGGACATGCGGAACCGGGCCGTGCGGTAGCATAGTCGTGTGTGCAAATATGGCGGTTCTAGAGCCGTGGAGCCATGGTTAAGGGCCATTCGGGTTCTCGGGCGGTAATAAACGCGTGGTGGAGAGGCCAAAGGTGTTAAAACGCCTTAACCATGGTGCATGGGCGTGCTTGACTTGGTGCGAGGAGCCGTAGGACGCATAGGAACCGGCCGTGTGGGAGCAAAGTCGTGTGTGCAAATATGGCGGTTCTGGAGCCGTGGAGCCGAGGTTAAGGGCCGTTTAGGCTCTCGAGCGACGACAAATGCTATGGTAGAGAGGCCAGAGGTGTCAAAATGCCTTAACCATGGCGTACGGGCTTGCTTGACTCAGTGCCGGGAGCCATAGGACGCGTTGGAATCGACCATGCGGCAGCATGGTCGTGTGTGCAAATGTGGCAGTTTTACTGCCGTGGAGCCATGGTTAAGGGCCCTTCAGGCTCTCGGGTGAAGGAAAACTCTATGGTGGAGAGGTGAGAGGCATCAAAATGGCTTAACCATGGCGTACGGGTGTGGTTGAACCGGTGCCGAGAGCCGTAGGATGCATAGGATCCGGCCGTGCGCCAGCACAGTCGTGTGTGCAATTATGGATGTTCTGGAGTCGTGGAGCTATAGTTAAGGACCGTTCGGGCTCTCAGGTGATGACAAACATTGTGGTGGTGGGGCCAGAGGTGTCAAAATGCCTTAACCATGGCATACAGTCGTGCTTGACCTAGTGTCGAGAGCTGTAGGACACGCACGAACCGGCTGTGCGGTAGCATATTCGTGTGTGCAAATATGGCAGTTCTAGGGCTGTGGAGCCATGGTTAAGGGCCATTCAGGTTCTCAGGCGGCAACAAACGCTGTGGTGGAGAGGCTAAGGTGTCAAAATGCCTTAACCATGGCGTACGGGCATGCTTGACTCAGTGCCAGGAGCCATAGGATGCGTTGGAACTGACCGTGCGGCAGCATGGTCGTGTGTGCAAATATGGCAGTTCTGGAGCCGTGGAGCCAAGGTTAAGGGCCGTTCGGGCTCTCGAGCGATGGCAAACGCTATGGTAGAGAGGCCAGAGGTGTCAAAATGCCTTAACCATGGCGTACGGGCATGCTTGACTCGCCGAGAGCCATAGGATGCGTTGGAACCGACCGTGCCGCAAAGCATGGTCGTGTGTGCAAATATGGCGGTTTTGCGGCCGTGGGAGCGTGGTTAAGGGCCCTTCGGGCTCTCGGGTGATAAAAACTCTATGGTGGAGAGGTGAGAGGCATCAAAATGGCTTAACCATGGCATACGGGCGTGCTTGACCCGGTGCCGAGAGCCGTAGGATGCACGGGATCCGGCTGTGCGGGCACGGTCGTGTGTGCAATTATGGATGTTACGGAGTCGTGGAGCTATAGTTAAGGGACGTTCGGGCTCTCGGGTGATGACAAATATTGTGGTGGTGAGGCCGAGGCATCAAAACGCCTTAACCATGGCATACGGTCGTGCTTGACCTAGTGTCGAGAGCTATAGGACATGCAGGAACCTGGCCGTGCGGTAGCATAGTCGTGTGTGCAAATATGGCGGTTCTAGAGCCGTGGAGCCATGGTTAAGGGCCATTCGGGTTCTCGGGCGGTAATAAACGCTGTGGTGGAGAGGCCAAAGGTGTTAAAACGCCTTAACCATGGTGCATGGGCGTGCTTGACTTGGTGCGAGGAGCCGTAGGACGCATAGGAACCGGCCGTGTGGGAGCAAAGTCGTGTGTGCAAATATGGCGGTTCTGGAGCCGTGGAGCCGAGGTTAAGGGCCGTTTAGGCTCTCGAGCGACGACAAATGCTATGGTAGAGAGGCCGAGGTGTCAAAATGCCTTAACCATGGCGTACGGGCTTGCTTGACTCGTCTTGCCGGGAGCCATAGGACGCGTTGGAATCGACCATGCGGCGGCATGGTCGTGTGTGCAAATGTGGCGGTTTTACCGCCGTGGAGCCATGGTTAAGGGCCCTTCGGGCTCTCGGGTGAAGGAAAACTCTATGGTGGAGAGGTGAGAGGCATCGAAATGGCTTAACCATGGCGTACGGGTGTGCTTGAACCGGTGCCGAGAGCCGTAGGATGCACGGGGATCCGGCCGTGCGCAAAGACAGTCATGTGTGCAATTATGGATGTTCTGGAGTCGTGGAGCTATAGTTAAGGGCCGTTCGGGCTCTCGGGTGATGACAAACATTGTGGTGGTGGGGCCAGAGGTGTCAAAATGCCTTAACCATGGCATACAGTCGTGCTTGACCTAGTGTCGAGAGCTGTAGGACACGCACGAACCGGCTGTGCGGTAGCATATTCGTGTGTGGAAATATGGCAGTTCTAGGGCTGTGGAGCCATGGTTAAGGGCCATTCAGGTTCTCAGGCGGCAACAAACGCTGTGGTGGAGAGGCTAGAGGTGTCAAAATGCCTTAACCATGGCGTATGGGCATGCTTGACTCGGTGCCGGGAGCCATAGGATGCGTTGGAACCGACCGTGCGGCAAAGCATGGTCGTGTGTGCAAATATGGCGGTTCTCGGAGCCGTGGAGCCAAGGTTAAGGGCCGTTCGGGCTCTCGAGCGATGGCAAACGCTATGGTAGAGAGGCCGAGGTGTCAAAACACCTTAACCATGGCGTACGGGCATGCTTGACTCGGCCGAGAGCCATAGGATGCGTTGGAACCGACCGTGCGGCAAAGATGGTCGTGTGTGCAAATATGGCGTTTTGCAGCCATGGAGGCGTGGTTAAGGGCCCTTCGGGCTCTCGGGTGATAAAAACTCTATGGTGGAGAGGTGAGAGGCATCAAAATGGCTTAACCATGGCGTACGGGCGTGCTTGACCCGGTGCCGAGAGCCGTAGGATGCACGGGATCCGGCCGTGCGGCAAGCATAGTCGTGTGTGCAATTATGGATGTTCGGGAGTCGTGGAGCTATAGTTAAGGGCCGTTCGGGCTCTCGGGTGATGACAAATATTGTGGTGGTGAGGCCGAGGCGTCAAAACGCCTTAACCATGGCATACGGTCGTGCTTGACCTAGTGTCGAGAGCTATAGGACATGCAGGAACCGGGCCGTGCGGTAGCATAGTCGTGTGTGCAAATATGGCGGTTCTAGAGCCGTGGAGCCATGGTTAAGGGCCATTCGGGTTCTCGGGCGGTAATAAACGCTGTGGTGGAGAGGCCAAAGGTGTTAAAACGCCTTAACCATGGTGCATGGGCGTGCTTGACTTGGTGCGAGGAGCCGTAGGACGCATAGGAACCGGCCGTGTGGGAGCAAAGTCGTGTGTGCAAATATGGCGGTTCGGAGCCGTGGAGCCGAGGTTAAGGGCCGTTTAGGCTCTCGAGCGACGACAAATGCTATGGTAGAGAGGCCGAGGTGTCAAAATGCCTTAACCATGGCGTACGGGCTTGCTTGACTCGGTCTGCAGGGAGCCATAGGACGCGTTGGAATCGACCATGCGGCAAAGCATGGTCGTGTGTGCAAATGTGGCGCTTTACCGCCGTGGAGCCATGGTTAAGGGCCCTTCGGGCTCTCGGGTGAAGGAAAACTCTATGGTGGAGAGGTGAGAGGCATCGAAATGGCTTAACCATGGCGTACGGGTGTGCTTGAACCGGTGCCGAGAGCCGTAGGATGCACGGGATCCGGCCGTGCGCCAAAGACAGTCATGTGTGCAATTATGGATGTTCGGAGTCGTGGAGCTATAGTTAAGGGCCGTTCGGGCTCTCGGGTGATGACAAACATTGTGGTGGTGGGGCCGGAGGTGTCAAAATGCCTTAACCATGGCATAAGGTCGTGCTTGACCTAGTGTCGAGAGCGTAGGACACGCACGAACCGGGCTGTGCGGTAGCATATTCGTGTGTGGAAATATGGCGGTTCTAGGGCCGTGGAGCCATGGTTAAGGGCCATTCGGGTTCTCGGCGGCAACAAACGCTGTGGTGGAGAGGCTAGAGGTGTCAAAATGCCTTAACCATGGTGTACGGGCATGCTTGACTTGGTGCCGGGAGCCATAGGATGCGTTGGAACCGGCCGTGCGGCAGCATGGTCGTGTGTGCAAATATGGCAGTTCTGGAGCCGTGGAGCCAAGGTTAAGGGCCGTTCAGGCTCTCGAGCGATGGCAAACGCTATGGTAGAGAGGCCAGAGGTGTCAAAATGCCTTAACCATGGCGTACGGGCATGCTTGACTCAGTGCCGAGAGCCATAGGATGCGTTGGAACCGACCGTGCGGCAGCATGGTCGTGTGTGCAAATATGGCAGTTTTGCAGCCATGGAGCTGTGGTTAAGGGCCCTTCAGGCTCTCGGGTGATAAAAACTCTATGGTGGAGAGGTGAGAGGCATCAAAATGGCTTAACCATGGCGTACGGGCGTGCTTGACCCGGTGCCGAGAGCCGTAGGATGCACAGGATCCGGCGTGCGTGCGGCACAGTCGTGTGTGCAATTATGGATGTTCTGGAGTCGTGGAGCTATAGTTAAGGGCCGTTCGGGCTCTCGGGTGATGACAAACATTGTGGTGGTGAGGCCAAAGGCGTCAAAACGCCTTAACCATGGCATACGGTCGTGCTTGACCTAGTGTCGAGAGCTATAGGACATGCAGGAACCGGGCCGTGCGGTAGCATAGTCGTGTGTGCAAATATGGCGGTTCTAGAGCCGTGGAGCCATGGTTAAGGGCCATTCGGGTTCTCGGGCGGTAATAAACGCTGTGGTGGAGAGGCCAAAGGTGTTAAAATGCCTTAACCATGGTGCATGGGCGTGCTTGACTTGGTGCGAGGAGCCGTAGGATGCATAGGAACCGGCCGTGCGGTAGCAAAGTCGTGTGTGCAAATATGGCAGTTCTGGAGCCGTGGAGCCGAGGTTAAGGGCCGTTTAGGCTCTCGAGCGATGACAAACGCTATGGTAGAGAGGCCAGAGGTGTCAAAATGCCTTAACCATGGCGTACGGGCTTGCTTGACTCAGTGCCGGGAGCCATAGGACGCGTTGGAACCGACCATGCGGCAGCATGGTCGTGTGTGCAAATGTGGCAGTTTTACTGCCGTGGAGCCATGGTTAAGGGCCCTTCAGGCTCTCGGGTGATGGAAAACTCTATGGTGGAGAGGTGAGAGGCATCGAAATGGCTTAACCATGGCGTACGGGTGTGCTTGAACCGGTGCCGAGAGCCGTAGGATGCACGGGGATCCGGCCGTGCGCCAAAGACAGTCGTGTGTGCAATTATGGATGTTCGGAGTCGTGGAGCTATAGTTAAGGGCCGTTCGGGCTCTCGGGTGATGACAAACATTGTGGTGGTGGGGCCAGAGGTGTCAAAATGCCTTAACCATGGCATACGGTCGTGCTTGACCTAGTGTCGAGAGCTATAGGACACGCACGAACGGCTGTGCGGTAGCATATTCGTGTGTGCAAATATGGCAGTTCTAGAGCTGTGGAGCCATGGTTAAGGGCCATTCGGGTTCTCGGCGGCAACAAACGCTGTGGTGGAGAGGCTAAGGTGTCAAAATGCCTTAACCATGGTGTACGGGCATGCTTGACTTGGTGCGGGAGCCATAGGATGCGTTGGAACCGGCCGTGTGGCAGCATGGTCGTGTGTGCAAATATGGCGTTCGGGAGCCGTGGAGCCAAGGTTAAGGGCCGTTCGGGCTCTCGAGCGATGGCAAACGCTATGGTAGAGAGGCCGGAGGTGTCAAAATGCCTTAACCATGGCGTACGGGCATGCTTGACTCGGCCGAGAGCCATAGGATGCGTTGGAACCGACCATGCAAAGCATGGTCGTGTGTGCAAATATGGCGTTTTGCGGCCGTGGAGCCGTGGTTAAGGGCCCTTCGGGCTCTCGGGTGATAAAAACTCTATGGTGGAGAGGTGAGAGGCATCAAAATGGCTTAACCATGGCGTACGGGCGTGCTTGACCCGGTGCCGAGAGCCGTAGGATGCACGGGATCCGGCCGTGCGCGGCAAGTCGTGTGTGCAATTATGGATGTTCGGAGTCGTGGAGCTATAGTTAAGGGCCGTTCGGGCTCTCGGGTGATGACAAATATTGTGGTGGTGAGGCCGGAGGCATCAAAACGCCTTAACCATGGCATACGGTCGTGCTTGACCTAGTGTCGAGAGCTATAGGACATGCAGGAACCGGGCCGTGCGGTAGCATAGTCGTGTGTGCAAATATGGCAGTTCTAGAGCAGTGGAGCCATGGTTAAGGGCCATTCGGGTTCTCGGGCGGTAATAAACGCTGTGGTGGAGAGGCCAAAGGTGTTAAAATGCCTTAACCATGGTGCATGGGCGTGCTTGACTTGGTGCGAGGAGCCGTAGGACGCATAGGAACCGGCCGTGTGGTAGCAAAGTCGTGTGTGCAAATATGGCGGTTCTGGAGCCGTGGAGCCGAGGTTAAGTGCCGTTTAGGCTCTCGAGCGACGACAAACGCTATGGTAGAGAGGCCGAGAGGTGTCAAAATGCCTTAACCATGGCGTACGGGCTTGCTTGACTCGGCCGGGAGCCATAGGACGCGTTGGAACCGACCATGCGGCGGCATGGTCGTGTGTGCAAATGTGGCGGTTTTGGAGCCGTGGAGCCATGGTTAAGGGCCCTTCGGGCTCTCGGGTGATGGAAAACTCTATGGTGGAGAGGTGAGAGGCATCGAAATGGCTTAACCATGGCGTACGGGTGTGCTTGAACCGGTGCCAAGAGCCGTAGGATGCACGGGATCCGGCCGTGCGCCAAAGACAGTCATGTGTGCAATTATGGATGTTCGGAGTCGTGGAGCTATAGTTAAGGGCCGTTCGGGCTCTCGGGTGATGACAAACATTGTGGTGGTGGGGCCGGAGAGGTGTCAAAATGCCTTAACCATGGCATAAGGTCGTGCTTGACCTAGTGTCGAGAGCGTAGGACACGCAGGAACCGACCGTGCGGTAGCATATTCGTGTGTGCAAATATGGCAGTTCTAGAGCTGTGGAGCCATGGTTAAGGGCCATTCAGGTTCTGGGCGGCAACAAATGCTGTGGTGGAGAGGCTAGAGGTGTCAAAACACCTTAACCATGGTGCATGGGCATGCTTGACTTGGTGCGAGGAGCCATAGGATGCGTTGGAACCGGCCGTGCGGCAAAGCATGGTCGTGTGTGCAAATATGGCGGTTACGGAGCCGTGGAGCCAAGGTTAAGTGCCGTTCGGGCTCTCGAGCGATGGCAAACGCTATGGTAGAGAGGCCGAGGTGTCAAAATGCCTTAACCATGGTGTACGGGCATGCTTGACTCGAGCCGGAGCCATAGGATGCGTTGGAACCGACCGTGCGGCGGCATGGTCGTGTGTGCAAATATGGCGGTTTTGGAGCCGTGGAGGCATGGTTAAGGGCCCTTCATGCTCTCAGGTGATGGAAAACTCTATGGTGGAGAGGTGAGAGGCATCAAAATGGCTTAACCATGGCGTACAGGCGTGCTTGACCCGGTGCCTAGAGCCATAGGATGCACAGGATCCGACCGTGCGGCAGCACAGTCGTCTGTGCAATTATGGATGTTCTGGAGTCATGGATCTGTAGTTAAGGGCCATTCATGCTCTCGGGTGATGACAAACATTGTGGTGGTGAGGCCAAAGGCATCAAAACGCCTTAACCATGGCATACGGTCATGCTTGACATAGTGTCAAGAGCTGTAGGACACGCACGAACCGGCTGTGCGGTAGCATATTCGTGTGTGCAAATATGGCGGTTCTAGAGTTTGTGTGGAGCCATGGTTAAGGGCCATTCGGGTTCTCGGGCGGTAATAAACACTGTGGTGGAGAGGCCAAAGGTGTCAAAATGCCTTAACCATGGTGCATGGGCGTGCTTGACTTGGTGCGAGGAGCCATAGGACGCATAGGAACCGACCGTGCGGCAGCATGGTCGTGTGTGCAAATATGGCGGTTCGGAGCCGTGGAGCCGAGGTTAAGGGCCGTTTAGGCTCTCGAGCGATGACAAACGCTATGGTAGAGAGGCCAGAGGTGTCAAAATGCCTTAACCATGGCGTACGGGCATGCTTGACTCGGTGCCGAGAGCCATAGGATGCGTTGGAACCGACCATGCGGCAAAGCATGGTCGTGTGTGCAAATGTGGCGGTTTTGCGGCCGTGGAGCCATGGTTAAGGGCCCTTCGGGCTCTTGGGTGATGGAAAACTCTATGGTGGAGAGGTGAGAGGCATCAAAATGGCTTAACCATGGCGTACGGGCGTGCTTGAACCGGTGCCGAGAGCCGTAGGATGCACGGGATCCGGCCGTGCGCAAAGCACAGTCGTGTGTGCAATTATGGATGTTCGGAGTCGTGGAGCTATAGTTAAGGGCCGTTCGGGCTCTCGGGTGATGACAAACATTGTGGTGGTGGGGCCGGAGGTGTCAAAACGCCTTAACCATGGCATACGGTCGTGCTTGACCTAGTGTCGAGAGCTATAGGACACGTAGGAACCGGGCCGTGCGGCAGCATAGTCGTGTGTGCAAATATGGCAGTTCTGGAGCGGTGGAGCCATGGTTAAGGGCCATTCGGGTTCTTGGGCGGCAACAAACGCTGTGGTAGAGAGGCCAAAGGTGTTAAAATGCCTTAACCATAGTGCATGGGCGTGCTTGACTTGGTGCGAGGAGCCGTAGGATGCGCAGGAACCGGCCGTGCGGCAGCAAAGTCGTGTGTGCAAATATGACAGTTCTGGAGCCGTGGAGCCGAGGTTAAGTGCCATTTAGGCTCTCGAGTGACGAAAAACGCTATGGTAGAGAGGCCAGAGGTGTCAAAATGCCTTAACCATGGCGTACAGGCATGCTTGACTCTGAGCCGGGAGCCATAAAATGCGTTGGAACCGACCATGCGGTAGCATGGTCGGGTGTGCAAATATGGTAGTTTTGGAGCCGTGGAGGCATGGTTAAGGGCCCTTCATGCTCTAGGGTGATGGAAAACTCTATGGTGGAGAGGTGAGAGGCATCAAAATGGCTTAACCATGGTGTACGGGTGTGGTTGAACCGGTGCCGAGAGCCATAGGATGCACGGGATCCGGCCGTGCGGCAAAGCACGGTCGTGTGTGCAATTATGGATGTTCGGAGTCGTGGAGCTATAGTTAAGGGCTGTTCGGGCTCTCGGGTGATGAGAAACATTGTGGTGGGGGGGCCAGAGGTGTCAAAACGCCTTAACCATGGCATACGGTCGTGCTTGACCTAGTGTCGAGAGCTGTATGACACGTAGGAACCGGCTGTGCGGTAGCATAGTCGTGTGTGCAAATATGGCAGTTCTAGAGTAGTGGAGCCATGGTTAAGGGCCATTCGGGTTCTTGGGCGGCAACAAATGTTGTGGTTGAGAGGCCAGCAGTGTCAAAACGCCTTAACCATAGTGCATGGGCGTGCTTGACTTGGTGCGAGGAGCCGTAGGATGCGCAGGAACCGGCCGTGCGGCAGCAAAGTTGTGTGTGCAAATATGGCGGTTTCCGGGAGCCGTGGAGCCGAGGTTAAGTGCCGTTCGGGCTCTCGAGTGACGGCAAACGCCGTGGTAGAGAGGCCGGAGGTGTCAAAATGCCTTAACCATGGCATACGGGCATGCTTGACTCAGAGCCGGGAGCCATAAAATGCGTTGGAACCGACCGTGTGGCAGCATGGTCGTGTGTGCAAATATGGCAGTTTTGGAGCCGTGGAGGCATGGTTATGGGCCCTTCAGGCTCTCGGGTGATGGAAAACTCTATGGTGGAGAGGTGAGAGGCATCAAAATGGCTTAACCATGGCGTACGGGCGTGCTTGACCCGGTGCCGAGAGCCATAGGATGCACGGGGATCCGACCGTGCGGCAGCACGGTCGTGTGTGCAATTATGGATGTTACGGAGTCGTGGAGCTGTAGTTAAGGGCCGTTCGGGCTCTCGGGTGATGACAAACATTGTGGTGGTGAGGCCGGAGGCATCAAAATGCCTTAACCATGGCATACGGTCATGCTTGACCTAGTGTCAAGAGCCGTAGGACACGCACGAACGTTTGTGCGTAGCATATTCGTGTGTGCAAATATGGCAGTTCTAGAGCTGTGGAGCCATGGTTAAGGGCCATTCAGGTTCTCAAGCGGCAACAAACGCTGTGGTGGAGAGGCTAGAGGTGTCAAAATGCCTTAACCATGGCGTACGGGCATGCTTGACTCAGTGCCGGGAGCCATAGGATGCGTTGGACCGGCCGTGCGGCAGCATGGTCGTGTGTGCAAATATGGCGGTTCGGAGCCGTGGAGCCAAGGTTAAGGGCCGTTCGGGCTCTCGAGCGAAGGCAAACGCTATGGTAGAGAGGCCGAGGTGTCAAAATGCGTTAACCATGGCGTACGGGCATGCTTGACTCGGTCCGAGAGCCATAGGATGCGTTGGAACCGACCGTGCGGCAGCATGGTCGTGTGTGCAAATATGGCGTTTTGCGGCCGTGGAGCCGTGGTTAAGGGCCCTTCGGGCTCTCGGGTGATGAAAAACTCTATGGTGGAGAGGTGAGAGGCATCAAAATGGCTTAACCATGGCGTACGGGCATGCTTGACCCGGTGCCGAGAGCCGTAGGATGCACCGGATCCGGCCGTGCGCGCTTGATCGTGTGTGCAATTATGGATGTTCGGAGTCGTGGAGCTATAATTAAGGGCCGTTCGGGCTCTCGGGTGATGACAAATATTGTGGTGGTGAGGCCGGAGGCATCAAAACGCCTTAACCATGGCATACGGTCGTGCTTGACCTAGTGTCGAGAGCTATAGGACATGCAGGAAGCGGGCGTGCGGCAGCACAGTCGTGTGTGCAAATATGGCTGTTCTAGAGCTGTGGAGCCATGGTTAAGGGCCATTCGGGTTCTCGGGCGGTAATAAACATTGTGGTGGAGAGGCCAAAGGTGTTAAAACGCCTTAACCATGGTGCATGGGCGTGCTTGACTTGGTGCGAGGAGCCGTAGGACGCATAGGAACCGGCCGTGCGGCAGCAAAGTCGTGTGTGCAAATATGGCAGTTCCGGAGCCATGGAGCCGAGGTTAAGGGCCGTTCAGGCTCTCGAGCGACGACAAACGCTATGGTAGAGAGGCCAGAGGTTCAAAATGCCTTAACCATGGCGTACGGGCTTGCTTGACTCAGTGCCGAGAGCCATAGGACGCGTTGGAACCGACCATGCGGCAGCATGGTCGTGTGTGCAAATGTGGCAGTTTTACTGCCGTGGAGCCTTGGTTAAGGGCCCTTCAGGCTCTCGGGTGATGGAAAACTCTATGGTGGAGAGGTGAGAGGCATCAAAATGGCTTAACCATGGCGTACGGGTGTGCTTGAACCGGTGCCGAGAGCCGTAGGATGCACGGGATCCGGCCGTGCGCCAAAGACAGTCGTGCGTGCAATTATGGATGTTCTGGAGTCGTGGAGCTATAGTTAAGGGCCGTTCGGGCTCTCGGGTGATGACAAACATTGTGGTCGTGGGGCCAGAGGTGTCAAAACGCCTTAACCATGGCATACGGTCATGCTTGACCTAGTGTCGAGAGCTGTAGGACGCGTAGGAACCGGCCGTGCGGCAGCAAAGTCGTGTGTGCAAATATGGCAGTTCTGGAGCCGTGGAGCCATGGTTAAGGGCCATTCGGGTTCTTGGGCGGCAACAAATACTGTGGTCGAGAGGCCAGCGGTGTCAAAATGCCTTAACCATAGTGCATGGGCGTGCTTGACTTGGTGCGAGGAGCCGTAGGATGCGCAGGAACCGGCCGTGCGGCAGCAAAGTCGTGTGTGCAAATATGGCAGTTCTGGAGCCGTAGAGCCGAGGTTAAGTGCCATTTAGGCTCTCGAGTGACAGCAAACGCTATGGTAGAGAGGCCAGAGGTGTCAAAATGCCTTAACCATGGCGTACAGACATGCTTGACTCAGAGCCGGGAGCCATAAAATGCGTTGGAACCGACCGTGCGGCAGCATGGTCGAGTGTGCAAATATGGTAGTTTTGGAGCCGTGGAGGCATGGTTAAGGTCCCTTCAGGCTCTCAGGTGATGGAAAACTCTATGGTGGAGAGGTGAGAGGCATCAAAATGGCTTAACCATGGCGTACAGGCGTGCTTGACCCGGTGCCGAGAGCCATAGGATGCACGGGATCCGACGGTGCGGCAAAGCACGGTCGTGTGTGCAATTATGGATGTTCTGGAGTCGTGGAGCTGTAGTTAAGGGCAGTTCAGGCTCTCGGGTGATGACAAACATTGTGGTGGTGAGGCCAGAGGCATCGAAATGCCTTAACCATGGCATACGGTCATGCTTGACCTAGTGTCAAGAGCTGTAGGACACGCACGAACCGGCGTGTGCGGTAGCATATTCGTGTGTGCAAATATGGCGGTTCTAGAGCAGTTTGTGGAGCCATGGTTAAGGGCCATTCGGGTTCTCAGCAGCAACAAACGCTGTGGTCGAGAGGCCAGAGGTGTCAAAATGCCTTAACCATGGCGTACGGGCATGCTTGACTCAGTGCCAGGAGCCATAGGATGCGTTGGAACTGACCGTGCGGCAGCATGGTCGTGTGTGCAAATATGGCAGTTCTGGAGCCGTGGAGGCATGGTTAAGGGCCCTTCAGGCTCTCAGGTGATGGAAAACTCTATGGTGGAGAGGCAAGAGGCATCAAAATGGCTTAACCAGGGCGTACAGGCGTGCTTGACCCGGTGCCGAGAGCCATAGGATGCACAGGATCCGACAGTGCGGCAGCACAGTCGTGTGTGCAATTATGGATGTTCTGGAGTCGTGGAGCTGTAGTTAAGGGCCGTTCAGGCTCTCGGGTGATGACAAACATTGTGGTGGTGAGGCCAGAGGCATCAAAATGCCTTAACCATGGCATACGGTCATGCTTGACCTAGTGTCAAGAGCTGTAGGACACGCACGAACCGGCTGTGCGATAGCATATTCGTGTGTGCAAATATGGCAGTTCTAGAGCTGTGGAGCCATGGTTAAGGGCCATTCAGGTTCTCAGGCGGCAACAAACGCTATGGTGGAGAGGCTAGAGGTGTCAAAATGCCTTAACCATGGCGTACGGGCATGCTTGACTCAGTGCCAGGAGCCATAGGATGCGTTGGATCTGACCGTGCGGCAGCATGGTTGTGTGTGCAAATATGGCAGTTCTGGAGCCATGGAGCCAAGGTTAAGGGCCGTTCAGGCTCTTGAGCGATGGCAAACGCTATGGTAGAGAGGCTAGAGGTGTCAAAATGCCTTAACCATGGTGTACGGGCATGCTTGACTCAGTGCCGAGAGCCATAGGATGCGTTGGAACCGACCGTGCGGCAAAGCATGGTCGTGTGTGCAAATATGGCGGTTTTGCGGCCGTGGAGCGTGGTTAAGGGCCCTTCGGGCTCTCGGGTGATGAAAAACTCTATGGTGGAGAGGTGAGAGGCATCAAAATCGCTTAACCATGGCGTACGGGCGTGCTTGACCCGGTGCCGAGAGCCATAGGATGCACGGGATCCGGCGTGCGGCGGCACGGTCGTGTGTGCAATTATGGATGTTCTAGAGTCGTGGAGCTATAGTTAAGGGCCGTTCGGGCTCTCGGGTGATGACAAATATTGTGGTGGTGAGGCCGAGGCGTCAAAACGCCTTAACCATGGCATACGGTCTTGCTTGACCTAGTGTCGAGAGCTATAGGACATGCGAGGAACCGGGCCGTGCGGTAGCATAGTCGTGTGTGCAAATATGGCGGTTCTAGAGCCGTGGAGCCATGGTTAAGGGCCGTTCGGGTTCTCTCGGCGATAATAAATGCTGTGGTGGAGAGGCCAAAGGTGTTAAAATGCCTTAACCATGGTGCACGGGCGTGCTTGACTTGGTGCGAGGAGCCGTAGGACGCATAGGAACCGGCCGTGCGGCAAAGAAAGTCGTGTGTGCAAATATGGCGTTCGGAGCCATGGAGCCGAGGTTAAGGGCCGTTCGGGCTCTCGAGCGACGACAAACGCTATGGTAGAGAGGCCGGAGGTGTCAAAATGCCTTAACCATGGCGTACGGGCTTGCTTGACTCGGCCGGGAGCCATAGGACGCGTTGGAACCGACCATGCGGCAGCATGGTCGTGTGTGCAAATGTGGCAGTTTTTTTGCGCCGTGGAGCCATGGTTAAGGGCCCTTCGGGCTCTCGGGTGATGGAAAACTCTATGGTGGAGACGTGAGAGGCATCAAAATGGCTTAACCATGGCGTACGGGTGTGCTTGAACCGGTGCCGAGAGCCGTAGGATGCACAGGATCCGGCCGTGCGCCAGCACAGTCGTGTGTGCAATTATGGATGTTCTAGAGTCATGGAGCTATAGTTAAGGGCCGTTCGGGCTCTCGGGTGATGACAAACATTGTGGTGGTGGGGCCAGAGGTGTCAAAACGCCTTAACCATGGCATACGGTCATGCTTGACCTAGTGTCGAGAGCTGTAGGACACGTAGGAACCGGCTGTGCGGTAGCATAGTCGTGTGTGCAAATATGGCAGTTCTAGAGCAGTGGAGCCATGGTTAATGGCCATTCGGGTTCTTGGGCAGCAACAAATGCTGTGGTCGATAGGCCAGCGGTGTCAAAACGCCTTAACCATAGTGCATGGGCATGCTTGACTTGATGCGAGGAGCCGTAGGATGCACAGGAACCGGTCGTGCGGCAGTAAAGTCGTGTGTGCAAATATGGCAGTTCTGGAGTCGTGGAGCCGAGGTTAAGTGCCGTTCAGGCTCTTGAGTGATGGCAAACACTATGGTCAAAATGCCTTAACCATGGCGTACAGGCATGCTTGACTCAGAGCCGGGAGCCATAAAATGCGTTGGAACCGACCGTGCGGCAGCATGGTCGAGTGTGCAAATATGGCAGTTTTGGAGCCGTGGAGGCATGGTTAAGGGCACTTCGGGCTCTCGGGTGATGGAAAACTCTATGGTGGAGAGGTGAGGGGCATCAAAATGGCTTAACCATGGCGTACAGGCGTGCTTGACCCGGTGCCGAGAGCCATAGGATGCACAGGATCCGACCGTGCGGCAGCACAGTCGTGTGTGCAATTATGGATGTTCTGGAGTCGTGGAGCTTGTAAGGTCCTAGATGGCTAGAGAGGGGTGAATAGCCTATAAAATTTTCTACAAACTCACTAAGCAAACTTCGTTAGATACACAAACGGCGGAAAGCAAGTTATGCTTAGCCTACTAGATGTTGCAAGCCTCCTATCCAAGCAATTCTAGTAGGTGATCACTAGTACACACAAAAGCTACCACTAGTGATCAAGAGTTCTACCCACGGGAATTAGTCTACACAAGAAGTGGTTCCTGACCAACCACGCAAGCAATTCTACTTTGCAAGAATGTAATCAAGGTAATACATGAGAGGGTAGGAGCTTGTTATACCAACGTGTCGAGTCGAGGTTGCCAATCACCAAGGAGATGAACAATCAATCACAATCGGTAACACACAAAGGATGATGACCAATCACCGGGAGACAAGATGAATTCAATGATTTATCCCCGGATGTTCACTTGGGCACCGCCAAGCTACGTCACCCGTTGTGTCAACCAACACCTAGATGGTTCCTCGGTGTGACCCTCAAGTCACTAGCCCCTCAAGGCTCACCCCGCAAGGCACCGCAAGACACCACTCTCAAGCGAGGTACTCAACGACATGCGCAATCCACTAGGATGCTCTTCGTGATCCCCACGAGGTGAGCTCAAACCTCTCACAATCAACCGGAGGTGGCCAAGAACAATCACCTTCTCTTGCCAACGCCTCCAACAATCTCCAAGCCGGCTAGGAGCGGTACTCTGAAATCCACCGGCGAAACCACCCACAAGTGCCACTAGATGCCCTCAAGCAATGCAATGCACTAGGTGATTCACTCGATCTCTCTTAGGATGAACAACCAAGCAAGGGAGAAGAGTGGGAGAGTGTTTTTTTAGCTCAAAGGATGAATGAATGAGTTGGGAGAGCCAAGAGTAGGAACCAAGCCCGGCCACCCATCTATTTATAGCCCAAACTCTTCAAACTAGCCGTTGCCCTCGGGCTGGCACTTCACAATGCACCGGACGCGTCCGGCGCTCGGCCGGCGGACGCGTCCGCCGCTCTCTGCCGCGCTGCGCCACCCGACCGTTGGGATTTAAAGTGCGCCACGTCACCAAGCGCTGGACGATCAACAGTGATCCGCCAGCGTCCGCCGCGCGCGTCCGCCGAGCGTCCGACGCGCGTCCGGCGCCCGCGTCCGGCAGACCGGCCGAAACTCAGAAGTTTCTGGTCCGCGTCTGCCGTCCGCCGGACGCACGGCCGGCGTCCGGCGCCTTCAGCCCGACCAGCAGCGCCATGCCAAGATTCAGCACGCGCCGGACGCTGCACAGTAACCTTGCCGCGTCCGACGCCTGCGTCCGCCGTCCGTCCGGCGCAGACACATGCCCGTGCTCAGTCACAATGCGCCGGACGCGTCCGGCGCCTGCCCAAGGCGTGTCCGGCGCCTCTTGCAGATGCTGCCTTTCACCGTGACGTCGATCCAAGTTCTCAGACATGCTATCCAACAAGTATACCAACTTGATCATTGGAGATAGCATGAATTCAACCAAATTTTGCATCCGGCGCAATAGAAAATATGTATCCATTTTTCCCAAAAACGCCGAATCCCACCTCACATGCTCAGCGGGAGGAAGAGAGGAACCCAAACCCATCTCTACCCTGCAAACCACAGCGCGCCCAAACGCCACCTTTGTAAATGTGCCAACACAACCAAGTGTACAACTCCATGTGCTTGTGTGTTAGCTTTTCACAAACATTTCCCAAAGGTTAGGTTAGCTCACTAGGTCCTACATGCAATGCACTTCATGAATTCACCTAGTGGCACCCATGCGTCGAATAGCCGATAAGACTTCCCCTCTTAATAGTGCGGCTATCGATCCTAAACCACTCACACCCTCTATGGTGTCTTGAGTGCAAAACAAAATGGCCCTATCAGTTATACCTTTGACTTGAGCCCATTTTGTTCCTCCAAATGATATGAACGCTTCACACCAACATGTGACCGTCTCGATCCATCGACCTTGACTTCACTTGCCCTTCACCGTGCATCGGTCCATCGGCGCCTAGTCTTGCCCGAGCTTCACCATCGCATGGTCCTTCACTCCGAAGCCTCAACTAGCCCTTCACCTTCAACACCGGTCCATGGAGCCAAGCATCATCTTGATCTTCATCTTTGATCACATGACATGTGTCATCCTTCATATGCAATAAGCTCATCATGTGGACAACCTTTCTCTAAATCAACCACTTAGATAAACAAGTTTAGTCCTAGGTTTCATCAATTAGCCAAAACCAAACTAGGGACTTTCAATCTCCCCCTTTTTGGTAATTGATGACAACCTCAACAAAGATGATTTTATAATAAAGATTTTGAACTTGTCATACTTGTCCAATCATTATGCTCACAAGAGAAATTTGGACAATTATAGCAAGTTCGATTTTGGTAGTATTGCTCCCACTACATATGTGCATAGAGTTTGGATTTGAAGCTTTGCACATATGCATGGATAAGATTGTGGGGAGAGTAATTCTACCAAAATGATGCTAAGGTGTAAGAAATGGACCTTTGAAGCGTGATACCAATCGGAGTTGCAATTTACACCATCCTTAGCACCATGAAGTAACTAGACATCCATCAAAAACTCAAGAACCCCGTGAGATCAACATTATAAGCAAAGTTCTTGAACCACTTGTAAGGTAAGGGGAGTCTAGTTACAATCTATGCATGCTAGTAGATCATTTCATCAATCAAGTTCTATACTAGCATTGCATCACACAAGCAAGGAGACACCACTTGTATAAAACTTTTAAACTAGGTGCCATGAGCAAGTCATATGAGAATGCACAAACAAATGCAACAACATTGTTCATGAGCTTGCTCCCCCTTCTTGTGTGCATCAAAATTTTATTTACCCCTTTATCATGTTCAATCATCTTTTTCTCTCCCCCTTTGTCAACAATTGCCCAAAAACGGGATCAAATTGTGGAGAGAAAAGAACTTTGATGGAGTAAACAAAACTTTAGTCAAATTTGGTTCAATCTAGACCACTTGCCAAAGATATTTAAATCGGTTTGAACCAAAGACAAGCTTCTTCACACCTCATGACAAGGGTTATCTTGCCTATGTTGAATTAAACACTTGTAGCAAATATTCTAGATTCAACACTAGGATTGCAAGCCCACAAACATGTCATATGTCACCACTAGATCAAGCAAAGCATAGAAGCAATAGTGGTAAACGTATATACATCAAACACATTTGATTTATCATGAATGCTCCAAATGCACCTTGTATGTCTACATGTGCTACAACAAGTATAATCCTAAGCATGAATGACATGTCAACCAATGATACCTTGCTTTGTCGAAGGAGAGGCATGTCAAGTAGTGGTGGGGTGCATTCAACACATGTTTGAGAAGTCAAGAATGTTCAACTCATTCCTTAGCTTGCAAAACCTTCTTTCATCAAGTGGCTTGGTGAGGATGTCGGCAAGTTGATCATCGGTGCCCACACTTTCAATGGAAATGTCACCCTTTTGTTGATGATCTCTTATGAAGTGATGCCTTATGTCAATGTGCTTTGTTCTTCCATGTTGAACCGGGTTTTGTGTCATCTTGATTGCACTCTCATTATCACAAAATAATGGCACATTCTTGAAATTGATGCCATAATCCTTCAAAGTTGACTTCATCCAAAGCAATTGTGCACAACAACTCCCCGCACTAACATATTCGGCTTCGGCGGTAGAGATTGCCACACTATTTTGTTTCTTTGAGGACCATGACACAAGTGAACTTGCAAGAAGTTGACATGTACCACTTGTGCTCTTTCTATTGATCTTGCAACCACCATAGTCGGAGTCCGAATATCCAATCAATTCAAACTTTGACCCCTTGGGATACCACAATCCAACATCTCTTGTTTGCTTCAAATACCTCAATATTCTTTTTGCGGCCGTGAGATGACTCTCTCTAGGTGAGGCTTGATATCTAGCACACATGCAAACACTAAACATGACATCCGGCCTTGATGCGGTGACATAAAGTAGGCTTCCAATCAATGACCGATAATCCTTTTGATTCACCATATTGCCATCATGATCACTATCAAGATTCCCATTGGTGCCCATTGGAGTTGAGATTGGCTTTGCATCTTGCATTCCAAACTTCTTCAACATGTCCCTTATGTATTTCCCTTGACTCACAAATGTCCCATTCTTCAATTGCTTGACTTGAAGACCGAGGAAATAGCTAAGTTCACCAATCATGGACATCTCAAACTCATTTGCCATCATTTCACCAAATTCTTCACAATATGCTTGATTGGTTGATCCAAAGATGATATCATCAACATAGATTTGCACAATGAAGAGATCATTACCAATCTTCTTGGTGAATAGAGTAGTATCAACCTTGCCCATAATGAACCCCTTGGAGTGAAGAAAGGTCATCAATCTCTCATACCATGCTCTAGGTGCTTGCTTCAAGCCATACAAAGCCTTCTTCAACTTGTACACATGGTTGGGTCTCTTCTCATCTTCAAAACCGGGAGGTTGCTCAACATATACTAGCTCATTGATGATCCCATTGAGAAATGCACTCTTGACATCCATTTGATATAACTTGATATTGTGGGCACATGCATAAGCAAATAGAATCCTTATTGCCTCCAATCTTGCCATGGGAGCATATGTCTCATCATAATCAAGACCTTCAACTTGAGTATAGCCTTGTGCAACTAGTCTTGCTTTGTTTCTAATCACAACACCATCTTGATCTTGCTTGTTCTTGAAAACTCATTTGGTTCCAATGACATTGTGATCCTCCGGCCTCTCAACTAACTCCCACACATCATTTCTTTTGAAGTTATTGAGCTCTTCTTGCATTGCCATGATCCAATTGGCATCATCCAAGGCTTCCTCAACTTTCTTTGGCTCTTTGGTTGACACAAATGATGCATACTCACAAATCATAGCCACTCTTGATCTTGTTTGCACACCACTTCTAATATCACCAATAACACTATCAATTGGGTGATCTCTTGCAACATGTTGTGGTTGTAGCACTTGCACTTGATTGCTTGAACTTGGTTGATCACTTGACTTGTCTTCATTGGATGAACTAGCACCATGATCTTGCACTTGAGCATTGCTAGCTTGTCTCAATGGAGAGTTGAGCACTTCATCTTTATCATCTTGTACATCAACCACTTGCTTTGCTCTTATGTCACCAATGTCCATGTTCTTCATAGCTTCAACCAATTGAGTTCCACCAACATCTTCTAGATTCTCATCTTCATCTTGTGACCCATTGGTTTCATCAAATTGCACATCATGGACTTCCTCTCTAGTGCTACTTGAATTGTTCCAAACTCTATAAGCCTTGCTTGTAGTTGAATAACCGAGTAGGAACCCTTCATCACATCTCTTTTCAATCTTCCCCAATCTAGTGCCCTTCCTCAAGATATAGCATTTGCAACCAAATACTCTAAAATAGCCAATGTTGGGCTTTCTTCCATGAAGTAACTCATATGGGGTCTTCTCTAGCAAAGTATGACAATAGAGCCTATTGATGTAGTAGCATGCCGTGTTGATTGCTTCATCCCAAAATGATTGACTAACATTGTACTCATGAAGCATTGATCTAGCCATATCAAGCAATGTTCTATTCTTCCTCTCAACTAGGCCATTTGATTGTGGAGTGTACTTGGCCGAGAATTGATGACCAATGCCATAGTGATCACACAATTCTTCCATTCTTGTATTCTTGAACTCACTCCCATTGTCACTTCTCACTTTCTTGATTCTCATGTTAAACTCATTGTGAACTCTAGTGAGAAAGGTCTTGAAGGTGTCATACGCTTCACTCTTGTCACTAAGAAAGAATACCCATGTGAATCTTGTGAAGTCATCCACTATGACAAACCCATACTTGTTGCCACCAATACTTGTGTATGTAGTTGGGCCAAATAGATCCATGTGCAATAACTCAAATGCCTTGCATGTACTCATTATACTCTTCTTTGGATGTGAGTTTCCAACTTGCTTCCGGCTTGACATGCACTACACAACTTGTCCTTCTCAAATACAACATCTTTCAAGCCTTCAACAAGATTGTGTTGTGTGAGCTTCTTCAATTGTTTCATGCCAACATGCCCAAGCCTTCTATGCCAAAGCCAACCCAAACTTGATTTTGATATCAAACATGTTGTCAAAGAAGCTTCACTAGTGTTGAAATCAACAAGATAGAGATTCTCATATATAAAGCCTTTGAACACCAAGTTGGAGCCATCAAGAGAAACTACCTCAACATCATTTGCACCAAATATGCACTTGTAGCCTCTATCACAAATTTGTGCCACCGAGAGAAGATTGAAATCCAAGCTTTCAACTAGCATCACATTGGAGATACTCATGTCATTTGATATTGCAATCTTGCCCAAGCCAACAACCTTGCCTTTCTTGTTATTGCCAAATGTGATTGACTCAATGCCACTATCATTCTTCTCAATTGAATCAAACATTCTTGATGTGCCGGTCATGTGTTGAGAACACCCACTATCAATGATCCAATGCCTTCCTCCGGCTTTATAATTCACCTACAAGCAAATCAATGAAGCTTAGGTACCCATTTTTGTTTGGGTCCTTGTAGGTTAGTAACTAAGCTCTTTGGTACCCAAATAGCCTTCTTCTTTGGGCCAACAATGGGTGTGCCAACAAACTTAGCTTGCACACCTTTCACACCCTTGGTAAGCACATAACAAGAATCAAAAGGTATAGTATTGTCAAGTTTCTTGTTTTGTTGCTTCTTGTTGCAATTTTGCTCTAGGTGCCCAACTTGCTTGCATCTATAGCAAAACCGACCATTGCTCTTCACAAAGCTAGGCTTTGGAGTTGCAAAGGCCGACTTGCCCTTCTTGGGGGTATATCCCAATCCCTCTTTGTTAAGAGAGAACCTTTGGCTACCCAAGCACTTTAGCAAGCGGGCCTCACCACCATAGGCTTTGCCTAAGGCATGAGTGAGCTCATCCACCTCCTTCTTGAGAGTCTCATTCTCAACCATAAGTGTAGCATCACAAGTGAAGCCATCACTAGTAGTAGAGGTAGAGTTGGTGGTGGTGGTGGATGATGTGCTACAAGAAGGGTTAGCATTTGTCATGATGATAGGTTGATAAAATGACTCATCAATGATGTCACAAGTAAGGCCTATATCACATGATGCAACCACCACTTTCTTTGCTTGTTGCTCAAGTAGAAATGAGTGAGCCTTTTCAAGCTTAGAGTGAGCATCACCAAGTTTCTCATGGTCTTCCACTAGACTCTCATGAGTGGTCATAAGCTCACCTAGGGCTTTCTCTAGTATTTCTACTTTCATTGAAAGCTTCTTGCACTCCTTTTCCTTGGCTATAGCTATATCTCTAGTTTCTTGCATCAAGTCATATAATTGATCCTTAGTCGGTTCATCATCATCATCAACATTATCAACATCGTGAGCATATTCCATCTCACTATCATCATCACTATCATCATATTGTACCTTTGTTTCCTTGGCCATGAAGCATGATGGTGATGTAGAGAATAATGAAGACTTCTTGTTGATGGCGATGGAAGCCATAGCCTTGTTGCTTGAATCTTCATCTTCATCATCATTGTCACTTTCCCAAGTGACCACAAATGCACCATTCTTGCCCTTCTTGAGTGTCATCTTGGCCTCATGCTTCTTCTTCTCAAGCTTGCCCTTGTTGTAGTTCTTCTTCTTCTCATAGGGGCATTCGGCTTGTAGATGCTCGGTGCTATCACAATTGAAGCACTTTCTTGGTTGCTCTTGCTTCTTGAAGTTGTTCCTCTTGAAGCCTCTTCTCTTGATGAATATGTGTCCCATCTTCTTCACTACAAGAGCAAGTGCCTCATCATTAATCTCAAAGTCACAATCTTCCTTATTGCTTTCTTCTTCTTCAAAGATTGGTGCTTTGCCCTTGGAGGATGTGGCTTGGAATGCCATGGTCTTCTTCTTCTTCTCTTCCTCCACCTTCTCATCATCTTGATCAAACTTGTCATATGTCAAGACTTCACCAAGCAAATCATTTGGCTTCTTATTCTCAAGCCCATCTCTTTGTAGCATTAGCTTCAACATCTTGAAGCTCTTCGGCAAGCAAATCAAGAACTTGTGACAAAAGTCTTCATCTTTTGTCTTGTGCCCCAAACTCTTGAGATCATTCACAATCACTTGTAGACGATGAAACATTTCAATGATTGTTTCATCCTCCTTCTTCTTGAAGTTCTCGAACTCACTCTTGAGTCCATATAGCTTGGCACTCTTCACAACCTTGGTGCCCTCATTTGTCTCACTCAACCTTGTCCATACTTCACTAGCAAGTTCCAAATCCTTGATCCCCTCAAACACCTTTGTATCAATGCCATTATATAGGGTGTTGAGAGCCATTCTATTGCATGTGATGTTGGCTTTATCTTCATCGGTGAGATGATCATTATCAAGAATAGCATAGTCATGCAATGTAACTTGCAAGACTCTCTCTTGTATTGAACCAAGATACATGATCATCTTTCTCTTCCAATGATCAAAGGAACTAACTCCATCAAACATAGGCGGTTTGCCCCCAACATGGTTGAACACAATTTGAGCCATCTTAACACCGTAGGATGTTAAGCCTTGCACAAAAATGGTGACCTCGGCTCTGATACCACTTGTAAGGTCCTAGATGGCTAGAGAGGGGTGAATAGCCTATAAAATTTTCTACAAACTCACTAAGCAAACTTCGTTAGATACACAAACAGTGGAAAGCAAGTTATGCTTAGCCTACTAGATGTTGCAAGCCTCCTATCCAAGCAATTCTAGTAGATGATCACTAGTCCACACAAAAGCTACCACTAGTGATCAAGAGTTCTACCCACGGGAATTAGTCTACACAAGAAGTGGTTCCCGACCAACCACGCAAGCAATTCTACTTTGCAAGAATGTAATCAAGGTAATACATGAGAGGGTAGGAGCTTGTTATACCGACGTGTCGAGTCGAGGTTGCCAATCACCAAGGAGATGAACAATCAATCACAATCGGCAACACACAAAGGATGATGACCAATCACCGGGAGACAAGATGAACACAATGATTTATCCCCGGATGTTCACTTGGGCACCGCCAAGCTACGTCACCCGTTGTGTCGACCAACACCTAGATGGTTCCTCGGTGTGACCCTCAAGTCACTAGCCCCTCAAGGCTCGCCCCGCAAGGCACCGCAAGACACCACTCTCAAGCGAGGTACTCAACGACACGCGCAATCCACTAGGATGCTCTTCGTGATCCCCACGAGGTGAGCTCAAACCTCTCACAATCAACCGGAGGTGGCCAAGAACAATCACCTTCTCTTGCCAACGCCTCCAACAATCTCCAAGCCGGCTAGGAGCGGTACTCTCCAAGAGTAACAAGAAATCCACCGCGAAACCACCCACAAGTGCCACTAGATGCCCTCAAAGCTTGAAATGCACTAGGTGATTCACTCGATCTCTCTTAGGATGAACAACCAAGCAAGGGAGAAGAGTGGGAGAGTGTTTCTTCAGCTCAAAGGATGAATGAATGAGTTGGGAGAGCCAAGAGTAGGAACCAAGCCCGGCCACCCATCTATTTATAGCCCAAACTCTTCAAACTAGCCGTTGCCCTCGGGCTGGCGCTTCACAATGCGCCGGACGCGTCCGCCGCTCGGCCAGCGGACGCGTCCACCGCTCTCTGCCGCGCTGCGCCACCCGACCGTTGGGATTTAAAGTGCGCCACATCACCAAGCGCCGGACGATCAACAGTGATCTGCCAGCGTCCGCCGCGCGCGTCCGCCGAGCGTCCGACGCGCGTCCGGCGCCCGCCGGACGCACGGCCGACGTCCGGCGCCTTCAGCCCGACCAGCAGCACCATGCCAAGATTCAGCACGCGCCGGACGCTGCACAGTAACCTTGCCACGTCCGACGCCTGCGTCCGCCATTCGTCCGGCGCAGACACATGCCCGTGCTCGATCACAATGCGCCGGGACGCGTCCGCGCCGCCTAAGGCGCGTCCGGCGCCTCCCCGCAGATCGCCTTTCGCCGTGACGTCGATCCAAGTTCTCAGACATGCTATCCAACAAGTATACCAACTTGATCATCAGAGATAGCATGAATTCAACCAAATTTTGCATCCGGTGCAATAGAAAATATGTATCCATTTTTCCGAAAAATGCCGAATCCCGCCTCACATGCTCAGCGGGAGGAAGAGAGGAACCCAAACCCATCTCTACCCTGCAAACCACAGCGCGCCCAAACGCCACCTTTGTAAATGTGCCAACACAACCAAGTGTACAACTCCATGTGCTTGTGTGTTAGCTTTTCACAAACATTTCCCAAAGGTTAGGTTAGCTCACTAGGTCCTACATGCAATGCACTTCATGAATTCACCTAGTGGCACCCATGCGTCGAATAGCCGATAAGACTTCCCCTCTTAATAGTGCGGCTATCGATCCTAAACCACTCACACCCTCTATGGTGTCTTGAGTGCAAAACAAAATGGCCCTATCGGTTATACCTTTGACTTGAGCCCATTTTGTTCCTCCAAATGATATGAACGCTTCACACTAACATGTGACTGTCTCAATCCATTGACCTTGACTTCACTTGCCCTTCACCGTGCATCAGTCCATCGGCGCCTAGTCTTGCCCGAGCTTCACCATCGCATGGTCCTTCACTCCGAAGCCTCGACTAGCCCTTCACCTTCAACACCGGTCCATGGAGCCAAGCATCGTCTTGATCTTCATCTTTGATCACATGACATGTGTCATCCTTCATATGCAATAAGCTCATCATGTGGACAACCTTTCTCTAAATCAACCACTTAGATAAACAAGGTTAGTCCTAGGTTTCATCAATTAGCCAAAACCAAACTAGGGACTTTCAGAGCTATAGTTAAGGGCCGTTCAGGCTCTTGGGTGATGACAAACATTGTGGTGGTGAGGCCAGAGGCATCAAAACGCCTTAACCATGGCATACGGTCATGCTTGACCTAGTGTCAAGAGCTGTAGGACACGCACGAACCGGCTGTGCGGTAGCATATTCGTGTGTGCAAATATGGCAGTTCTAGAGCTGTGGAGCCATGGTTAAGGGCCATTCAGGTTCTCGAGCGGCAACAAATGCTGTGGTGGAGAGGCTAGAGGTGTCAAAATGAATTAACCGGGCGTACGGGCATGCTTGACTCGGTGCCGGGAGCCATAGGATGCGTTGGAACCGGACCGTGCGGCGGCATGGTCGTGTGTGCAAATATGGCGGTTCGGAGCCGTGGAGCCAAGGTTAAGGGCCGTTCGGGCTCTCAAGCGATGGCAAACGCTATGGTATAGAGGCCGGAGGTGTCAAAATGCCTTAACCATGGCGTACGGGCATGCTTGACTCGGTGCCGAGAGCCATAGGATGCGTTGGAACCGACCGTGCGGCAGCATGGTCGTGTGTGCAAATATGGCAGTTTTGCGGCCGTGAGCTGTGGTTAAGGGCCCTTCGGGCTCTCGGGTGATGAAAAACTCTATGGTGGAGAGGTGAGAGGCATCAAAATGGCTTAACCATGGCGTACGGGCGTGCTTGACCCGGTGCCGAGAGCCGTAGGATGCACGGGATCGGGCGTGCGCCGGCACGGTCGTGTGTGCAATTATGGATGTTCTAGAGTCGTGGAGCTATAGTTAAGGGCCGTTCGGGCTCTCGGGTGATGACAAACATTGTGGTGGTGGGGCCAGAGGTGTCAAAACGCCTTAACCATGGCATACGGTCGTGCTTGACCTAGTGTCGAGAGCTGTAGGACACGTAGGAACCGGTTGTGCGGTAGCATAGTCGTGTGTGCAAATATGGCAGTTCTAGAGCGGTGGAGCCATGGTTAAGGGCCATTCGGGTTCTTGGGCGGCAACAAATGCTGTGGTCGAGAGGCCAGCGGTGTCAAAACGCCTTAACCATAGTGCATGGGCATGCTTGACTTGGTGCGAGGAGCCGTAGGATGCGCAGGAACCGGCCGTGCGGCAGCAAAGTCGTGTGTGCAAATATGGCAGTTCTAGTGCTGTGGAGCCATGGTTAAGGGCCATTCGGGTTCTCGGGCGGTAATAAACGCTGTGGTGGAGAGGCCAAAGGTGTTAAAACGCCTTAACCATGGTGCATGGGCGTGCTTGACTTGGTGCGAGGAGCTGTAGGATGCATAGGAACCGGCCATGCGGCAAAGCAAAGTCGTGTGTGCAAATATGGCGTTCGGAGCCGTGGAGCCGAGGTTAAGGGCGTTCGGGCTCACGAGCGACGACAAACGCTATGGTAGAGAGGCCGAGAGGTGTCAAAATGCCTTAACCATGGCGTACGGGCTTGCTTGACTCGGTGCGGGAGCCATAGGACGCGTTGGAACCGACCATGCGGCAGCATGGTCGTGTGTGCAAATGTGATAGTTTTACTGCCGTGGAGCCCTGGTTAAGGGCCCTTCAGGCTCTCGGGTGATGTAAAACTCTATGGTGGAGAGGTGAGAGGCATCAAAATGGCTTAACCATGGCGTACGGGTGTGCTTGAACCGGTGCCGAGAGCCGTAGGATGCACAGGATCCGGCTGTGCGCCAGCACAATCGTGTGTGCAATTATGGATGTTCTAGAGTCGTGGAGCTATAGTTAAGGGCCGTTCGGGCTCTCGGGTGACGACAAACATTGTGGTGGTGGGGCTAGAGGTGTCAAAATGCCTTAACCATGGCATATGGTCGTGCTTGACCTAGTGTCGAGAGCTGTAGGACACGTAGGAACCGGCTGTGCGGTAGCATAGTCGTGTGTGCAAATATGGCAGTTCTAGAGCGGTGGAGCCATGGTTAAGGGCCATTCGGGTTCTTGGGCGGCAACAAATGCTGTGGTCGAGAGGCCGGCGGTGTCAAAACGCCTTAACCATAGTGCATGGGCATGCTTGACTTGGTGCGAGGAGCCGTAGGATGCGCAGGAACCGGCCGTGCGGCGGCAAAGTCGTGTGTGCAAATATGGCGGTTACGGAGCCGTGGAGCCGAGGTTAAGTGCCGTTCGGGCTCTCGAGTGACGGCAAACGCTATGGTAGAGAGGCTAGAGGTGTCAAAATGCCTTAACCATGGCGTACGGGCATGCTTGACTCAGAGCCGGGAGCCATAAAATGCGTTGGAACCGACCGTGTGGCAGCATGGTCGAGTGTGCAAATATGGCAGTTTTGGAGCTGTGGAGGCATGGTTAAGGGCCCTTCAGGCTCTCGAGTGATGGAAAACTCTATGGTGGAGAGGTGAGAGGCATCAAAATGGCTTAACCATGCTGTACGAGCGTGCTTGACCCAGTGCCGAGAGCCGTAGGATGCACAGGATCCGACCGTGCAGCAGCACAGTCGTGTGTGCAATTATGGATGTTCTAGAGTCGTGGAGCTGTAGTTAAGGGTCGTTCAGGCTCTCGGGTGATGACAAATATTGTGGCGGTGAGGCCGGAGGCATCAAAATGCCTTAACCATGGCATACGGTCATGCTTGACATAGTGTCGAGAGCGGTAGGACACGCATGAACCGGTTTGTGCGGTAGCATATTCGTGTGTGCAAATATGGCGGTTCATTTGTGGAGCCATGGTTAAGGGCCATTCGGGTTCTCGGCGGCAACAAACGCTGTGGTGGAGAGGCTAGAGGTGTCAAAATGCCTTAACCATGGCGTACGGGCATGCTTGACTCGGTGCCGGGAGCCATAGGATGCGTTGGAACCGGCCGTGCGGCGGCATGGTCGTGTGTGCAAATATGGCGGTTCGGAGCCGTGGAGCCAAGGTTAAGGGCCGTTCGGGCTCTCGAGCGATGGCAAACGCTATGGTAGGGAGGCCGAGAGGTGTCAAAATGCCTTAACCATGGCGTACGGGCATGCTTGACTCGGTGCCGAGAGCCATAGGATGCGTTGGAACCGACCGTGCGGCAGCATGGTCGTGTGTGCAAATATGGCAGTTTTGCAGCCATGGAGCTATGGTTAAGGGCCCTTCAGGCTCTCGGGTGATGAAAAACTCTACGGTGGAGAGGTGAGAGGCATCAAAATGGCTTAACCATGGCGTACGGGCGTGCTTGACCCGGTGCCGAGAGCCGTAGGATGCACGGGATCCGGGCGTGCGGCGGCACGGTCGTGTGTGCAATTATGGATGTTGCGGAGTCGTGGAGCTATAGTTAAGGGCCGTTCGGGCTCTCGGGTGATGACAAATATTGTGGTGGTGAGGCCGAGGCGTCAAAACGCCTTAACCATGGCATACGGTCGTGCTTGACTGGTGTCGAGAGCTATAGGACATGCAGGAGCGGGGCGTGCGGTAGCATAGTCGTGTGTGCAAATATGGCAGTTCTAGAGCTGTGGAGCCATGGTTAAGGGCCATTCGGGTTCTCGGGCGGTAATAAACGCTGTGGTGGAGAGGCCAAAGGTGTTAAAACGCCTTAACCATGGTGCATGGGCGTGCTTGACTTGGTGCAAGGAGCCATAGGACGCATAGGAACCGGCCGTGCGGCAGCAAAGTCATGTGTGCAAATATGGCAGTTCTGGAGCCGTGGAGCCGAGGTTAAGGGCTGTTCAGGCTCTCGAGCAACGACAAACGCTATGGTAGAGAGGCCAGAGGTGTCAAAATGCCTTAACCATGGCGTGCGGGCTTGCTTGACTCGGTCGGGAGCCATAGGACGCGTTGGAACCGACCATGCGGCGGCATGGTCGTGTGTGCAAATGTGGCGGTTTTACTACCGTGGAGCCATGGTTAAGGGCCCTTCAGGCTCTTGGGTGATGGAAAACTCTATAGTGGAGAGGTGAGAGGCATCAAAATGGCTTAACCATGGCGTACGGGTGTGCTTGAACCGGTGCCGAGAGCCGTAGGATGCACGGGATCCGGCCGTGCGCCGGCACGGTCGTGTGTGCAATTATGGATGTTCTAGAGTCGTGGAGCTATAGTTAAGGGCCGTTCGGGCTCTCGGGTGATGACAGACATTGTGGTGGTGGGGACAGAGGTGTCAAAACGCCTTAACCATGGCATACGGTCATGCTTGACCTAGTGTCGAGAGCTGTAGGACACGTAGGAACCGGCTGTGCGGTAGCATAGTCGTGTGTGCAAATATGGCAGTTCTAGAGCGGTGGAGCCATGGTTAAGGGCCATTCGGGTTCTTGGGCGGCAACAAATGCTGTGGTCAAGAGGCCAGCGGTGTCAAAACGCCTTAACCATAGTGCATGGGCGTGCTTGACTTGGTGCGAGGAGCCGTAGGATGCGCAGGAACCGGCCGTGCGGCGGCAAAGTCGTGTGTGCAAATATGGCGGTTCGGAGCCGTGGAGCCGAGGTTAAGGCCGTTCGGGCTCTCGAGTGATGGCAAACGCTATGGTAGAGAGGCCGAGGTGTCAAAATGCCTTAACCATGGCGTACGGGCATGCTTGACTCGTAGCCGGGAGGCATAAAATGCGTTGGAACCGACCGTGCGGCAAAGCATGGTCGAGTGTGCAAATATGGCAGTTTTGGAGCCGTGGAGGCATGGTTAAGGGCCCTTCAGGCTCTCAGGTGATGGAAAACTCTATGGTGGAGAGGTGAGAGACATCAAAATGGCTTAACCATGGCGTACAGGCGTGCTTGACTCGGTGCCGAGAGCCATAGGATGCACAGGATCCGACCGTGCGGCAGCACAGTCGTGTGTGCAATTATGGATGTTCTGGAGTCGTGGAGCTGTAGTTAAGGGCTGTTCAGGCTCTCGGGTGATGACAAACATTGTGGTGGTGAGGCCAGAGGCATCAAAACGCCTTAACCATGGCATATGGTTATGCTTGACCTAGTGTTAAGAGCTGTAGGACGCGCACGAACCGGCTGTGCGGTAGCATATTAGTGTGTGCAAATATGGCAGTTCTAGAGCTGTGGAGCCATGGTTAAGGGCCGTTCAGGATCTCAGGCGGCAACAAACGTTGTGGTGGCTAGAGGTGTCAAAATGCCTTAACCATGGCGTACGGGCATGCTTGACTCAGTGCCAGGAGCCATAGGATGCGTTGGAACTGACCGTGCGGCAACATGGTTGTGTGTGCAAATATGACAGTTGGAGCCGTGGAGCCAAGGTTAAGGGCCGTTCGGGCTCTCGAGCGATGGCAAACGCTATGGTAGAGAGGCCGAGAGGTGTCAAAATGCCTTAACCATGGCGTACGGGCATGCTTGACTCGGTGCCGAGAGCCATAGGATGCGTTGGAACCGGCCGTGCGGCAGCATGGTCGTGTGTGCAAATATGGCGGTTTTGCGGCCGTGGAGCGTGGTTAAGGGCCCTTCGGGCTCTCGGGTGATGAAAAACTCTATGGTGGAGAGGTGAGAGGCATCAAAATGGCTTAACCATGGCGTACGGGCGTGCTTGACCCGGTGCCGAGAGCCGTAGGATGCACGGGATCCGGGCGTGCGGCAAAGCACGGTTGTGTGTGCAATTATGGATGTTACGGAGTCGTGGAGCTATAGTTAAGGGCCGTTCGGGCTCTCGGGTGATGACAAATATTGTGGTGGTGAGGCCAGAGGCGTCAAAACGCCTTAACCATGGCATACGGTTGTGCTTGACCTAGTGTCGAGAGCTATAGGACATGCAAGAACTGGCTGTGCGGTAGCATAGTCATGTGTGCAAATATGGCAGTTCTAGAGCTGTGGAGCCA
Source organism: Themeda triandra (assembly GCA_018135685.1). Taxonomy (NCBI): domain Eukaryota; kingdom Viridiplantae; phylum Streptophyta; class Magnoliopsida; order Poales; family Poaceae; genus Themeda; species Themeda triandra. The sequence continues at coordinate 59,169 of JAENPR010002114.1, forward strand.
TGGTTAAGGGCCATTCGGGTTCTCAGGCGGTAATAAACGCTGTGGTGGAGAGGCCAAAGGTGTTAAAATGCCTTAACCATGTTGCATGGGCGTGCTTGACTTGGTGCGAGGAGCCGTAGGACGCATAGGAACCGGCCGTGCGGCAGCAAAGTCGTGTGTGCAAATATGGCAGTTCTGGAGCCGTGGAGCCAAGGTTAAGGGCTGTTCAGGCTCTCGAGCGATGACAAACGCTATGGTAGAGAGGCCAGAGGTGTCAAAATGCCTTAACCATGGCGTACGGGCTTGCTTAACTCAGTGCCGGGGGCCATAGGACGCGTTGGAACCGACCATGCGGCAGCATGGTCGTGTGTGCATATGTGGCAGTTTTACTACCGTGGAGCCATGGTTAAGGGCCCTTGAGGCTCTCGGGTGATGGAAAACTCTATGGTGGAGAGGTGAGAGGCATCAAAATGGCTTAACCATGGCGTACGGGTGTGCTTGAACCGGTGCCGAGAGCCGTAGGATGCACAGGATCCAGCCGTGCGCCAGCACAGTCGTGTGTGCAATTATGGATGTTCTGGAGTCGTGGAGCTATAGTTAAGGGCCGTTCGGGCTCTTGGGTGATGACAAACATTGTGGTGGTGGGGCCGGAGGTGTCAAAACGCCTTAACCATGGCATACGATCGTGCTTGACCTAGTGTCGAGAGCGTAGGACACGTAGGAACCGGGCGTGCGGTAGCATAGTCGTGTGTGCAAATATGGCAGTTCTAGAGCGGTGGAGCCATGGTTAAGGGCCATTCGGGTTCTTGAGCAGCAACAAATGCTGTGGTCGAGAGGCCAGCGGTGTCAAAATGCCTTAACCATAGTGCATGGGCGTGCTTGACTTGGTGCGAGGAGCCGTAGGATGCGTAGGAACCGGCCGTGCGGCAGCAAAGTCTTGTGTGCAAATATGGCAGTTCTGGAGCCGTGGAGCCGAGGTTAAGTGCCATTCAGGCTCTCGAGTGATGGCAAATGCTATGGTAGAGAGGCCAGAGGTGTCAAAATGCCTTAACCATGGCGTACAGGCATGCTTGACTCAGAGCCGGGAGCCATAAAATGCGTTGGAACCGACCGTGAGGTAGCATGGTCGAGTGTGCAAATATGGCAGTTTTGGAGCCGTGGAGGCATGGTTAAGGGCCCTTCAGGCCCTCAGGTGATGGAAAACTCTATGGTGGAGAGGTGAGAGGCATCAAAATGGCTTAACCATGGCGCACAGGCGTGCTTGACCCGGTGCCGAGAGCCATAGGATGCACAGGATCCGACCGTGCGGCAGCACAGTCGTGTGTGCAATTATGGATGTTCGGAGTCGTGGAGCTGTAGTTAAGGGCCGTTCGGACTCTCGGGTGATGACAAACATTGTGGTGGTGAGGCCGGAGGCATCAAAACGCCTTAACCATGGCATACGGTCATGCTTGACCTAGTGTCAAGAGCTGTAGGACACGCACGAACCGGCGTGCGGTAGCATATTCGTGTGTGCAAATATGGCGTTCTAGAGCTGTGGAGCCATGGTTAAGGGCCATTCGGGTTCTCGGGCGGCAACAAACGCTGTGGTGGAGAGGCTAGAGGTGTCAAAATGCCTTAACCATGGCGTACGGGCATGCTTGACTCAGTGCCAGGAGCCATAGGATGCGTTGGAACTGACCGTGCGGCAGCATGGTCGTGTGTGCAAATATGGCAGTTGTGGAGCCGTGGAGCCAAGGTTAAGGGCCGTTCAGGCTCTCGAGCAATGGCAAACGCTATGGTAGAGAGGCCAGAGGTGTGCCTTAACCATGGCGTACGGGCATGCTTGACTCAGTGCCGAGAGCCATAGGATGCGTTGGAACCGACCGTGCGGCAGCATGGTCGTGTGTGCAAATATGGCAGTTTTGCAGCCGTGGAGCTGTGGTTAAGGGCCCTTCAGGCTCTCGGGTGATGAAAAACTCTATGGTGGAGAGGTGAGAGACATCAAAATGGCTTAACCATAGTGCATGGGCGTGCTTGACTTGGTGCGAGGAGCCGTAGGATGCACAGGATCCGGCTGTGCGGCAGCACAGTCGTGTGTGCAATTATGGATGTTCTGGAGTCGTGGAGCTATAGTTAAGGGCCGTTCGGGCTCTCGGGTGATGACAAACATTGTGGTGGTGGGGCCAGAGGTGTCAAAACACCTTAACCATGGCATACGGTTGTGCTTGACCTAGTGTCGAGAGCTGTAGGACACGTAGGAACCGGCTGTGCGGTAGCATAGTCGTGTGTGCAAATATGGCAGTTCTAGAGCGGTGGAGTCATGGTTAAGGGCCATTCGGGTTCTTGGGCAGCAACAAATGCTGTGGTCGAGAGGCCAGCGGTGTCAAAACGCCTTAACCATAGTGCATGGGCGTGCTTGACTTGGTGCGAGGAGCCGTAGGACGCGCAGGAACCGGCCGTGCGGCAGCAAAGTCGTGTGTGCAAATATGGCAGTTTTGGAGCCGTGGAGCCGAGGTTAAGTGCCGTTCAGGCTCTCGAGTGACGGCAAATGCTATGGTAGAGAGACCAGAGGTGTCAAAATGCCTTAACCATGGCGTACAGGCATGCTTGACTCGAGCCGGGAGCCATAAAATGCGTTGGAACCGACCATGCGGCGGCATGGTCGAGTGTGCAAATATGGCGGTTTTGGAGCCGTGGAGGCATGGTTAAGGGCCCTTCGGGCTCTCGGGTGATGGAAAACTCTATGGTGGAGAGGTGGGAGACATCAAAATGGCTTAACCATGGCGTACGGGCGTGCTTGACCCGATGCCGAGAGCCATAGGATGCACAGGATCCGGCCGTGCGGCAGCACAGTCGTGTGTGCAATTATGGATGTTCTGGAGTCGTGGAGCTGTAGTTAAGGGCTGTTCAGGCTCTCGGGTGATGACAAACATTGTGGTGGTGAGGCCAGAGGCATCAAAACGCCTTAACCATGGCATACGGTCATGCTTGACCTAGTGTCAAGAGCTGTAGGACACGCACGAACTGGCTGTGCGGTAGCATATTCGTGTGTGCAAATATGGTAGTTCTAGAGCTATGGAGCCATGGTTAAGGGCCATTCAGGATCTCAGGCAGCAACAAACGCTGTGGTGGAGAGGCTAGAGGTGTCAAAATGCCTTAACCATGGCATACGGGCATGCTTGACTCAGTGCCAGGAGCCATAGGATGCGTTGGAACTGACCGTGCGGCAACATGGTCGTGTGTGCAAATATGGCAGTTCTGGAGCCGTGGAGCCAAGGTTAAGGGCCGTTCAGGCTCTCGAGCGATGGCAAACGCTATGGTAGAGAGGCCAGAGGTGTCAAAATGCCTTAACCATGGCGTACGGGCATGCTTGACTCAGTGCCGAGAGCCATAGGATGCGTTGGAACCGACCGTGCGGCAGCATGGTCGTGTGTGCAAATATGGCAGTTTTGCGGCCGTGGTGGAGCCGTGGTTAAGGGCCCTTCGGGCTCTCGGGTGATGAAAAACTCTATGGTGGAGAGGTGAGAGGCATCAAAATGGCTTAACCATGGCGTACGGGCGTGCTTGACCCGGTGCCGAGAGCCGTAGGATGCACGGGATCCGGCGTGCGGCAAAGACGGTTGTGTGTGCAATTATGGATGTTCTGGAGTCGTGGAGCTATAGTTAAGGGCCGTTCGGGCTCTCGGGTGATGACAAACATTGTGGTGGTGGGGCCAGAGGTGTCAAAACGCCTTAACCATGGCATACGGTCGTGCTTGACCTAGTGTCGAGAGCTGTAGGACACGTAGGAACCAGCTGTGCGGTAGCATAGTCGTGTGTGGAAATATGGCAGTTCTAGAGCGGTGGAGCCATGGTTAAGGGCCATTCGGGTTCTTGAGCGGCAACAAATGCTGTGGTCGAGAGGCTAGCGGTGTCAAAATGCCTTAACCATAGTGCATGGGCGTGCTTGACTTGGTGCGAGGAGCCATAGGATGCACAGGATCCGGCTGTGCGGCAGCACAGTCGTGTGTGCAATTATGGATGTTCTGGAGTCGTGGAGCTATAGTTAAGGGCCGTTCGGGCTCTCGGGTGATGACAAATATTGTGGTGGTGAGGCCAGAGGTGTCAAAACACCTTAACCATGGCATACGGTCATGCTTGACCTAGTGTCGAGAGCTATAGGACATGCAGGAACTGGCTGTGCGGTAGCATAGTCGTGTGTGCAAATATGGCAGTTCTAGAGCTGTGGAGCCATGGTTAAGGGCCATTCGGGTTCTCGGGCGGTAATAAATGCTATGGTGGAGAGGCCAAAGGTGTTAAAATGCCTTAACCATGGTGCATGGGCGTGCTTGACTTGGTGCGAGGAGCCGTAGGACGCATAGGAACCGGCCATGCGGCAGCAAAGTTGTGTGTGCAAATATGGCAGTTCTGGAGCCGTGGAGCCAAGGTTAAGGGCCGTTCAGGCTCTCAAGCGACGACAAACGCTATGGTAGAGAGGCCAGAGGTGTCAAAATGCATTAACCATGGCGTACGGGCTTGCTTGACTCAAAGGTCGGGAGGCATAGGACGCGTTGGAACCGACCATGCGGCAGCATGGTCGTGTGTGCAAATGTGGCGTTTTTCTTGCCGTGGAGCCATGGTTAAGGGCCCTTCGGGCTCTTGGGTGATGGAAAACTCTATGGTGGAGAGGTGAGAGGCATCAAAATGGCTTAACCATGGCGTACGGGTGTGCTTGAACCGGTGCCGAGAGCCGTAGGATGCACGGGATCCGGCCATGCGCGGCAGTCGTGTGTGCAATTATGGATGTTCGGAGTCGTGGAGCTATAGTTAAGGGCCGTTCGGGCTCTCGGGTGATGACAAACATTGTGGTGGTGGGGCCGGAGGTGTCAAAACGCCTTAACCATGGCATACGGTCGTGCTTGACCTAGTGTCGAGCCGTGTAGGACACAGGAACCGGGCGTGCGGTAGCATAGTCGTGTGTGCAAATATGGCGGTTCTAGAGCGGTGGAGCCATGGTTAAGGGCCATTCGGGTTCTTGGGCGGCAAAAATGCTATGGTCGAGAGGCCAGCGGTGTCAAAATGCCTTAACCATAGTGCATGGGCGTGCTTGACTTGGTGCGAGGAGCCGTAGGATGCGCAGGAACCGGCCGTGCGGCAGCAAAGTCGTGTGTGCAAATATGGCGGTTCGGAGCCGTGGAGCCGAGGTTAAGTGCCGTTCGGGCTCTCGAGTGACGGCAAACGCTATGGTAGAGAGGCCGGAGGTGTCAAAATGCCTTAACCATGGCGTACATGCATGCTTGACTCAGAGCCGGGAGCCATAAAATGCGTTGGAACCGACCGTGCGGCAGCATGGTCGAGTGTGCAAATATGGCAGTTTTGGAGCCGTGGAGGCATGGTTAAGGGCCCTTCAGGCTCTCAGGTGATGGAAAACTCTATGGTGGAGAGGTGAGAGGTATCAAAATGGCTTAACCATGGCGTACAGGCATGCTCGACCCGGTGCCGAGAGCCATAGGATGCACAGGATCCGACCGTGCGGCAGCACAGTCGTGTGTGCAATTATGGATGTTCTGGAGTCGTGGAGCTGTAGTTAAGGGCCGTTCAGGCTCTCGGGTGATGACAAACATTGTGGTGGTGAGGCCAGAGGCATCAAAATGCCTTAACCATGGCATACTATCATGCTTGACCTAGTGTCAAGAGCTGTAGGACACGCACGAACCGGGTTGTGCGGTAGCATATTCGTGTGTGCAAATATGGCGTTCTAGAGCTGTGGAGCCATGGTTAAGGGCCATTCGGGTTCTCGGGGCAACAAATGCTGTGGTGGAGAGGCTAGAGGTGTCAAAATGCCTTAACCATGGCATACGGGCATGCTTGACTCAGTGCCGAGAGCCATAGGATGCGTTGGAACTGACCGTGCGGCAACATGGTCATGTGTGCAAATATGGCAGTTCTGGAGCCGTGGAGCCAAGGTTAAGGGCCGTTCAGGCTCTCGAGCGATGGCAAATGCTATGGTAGAGAGGCCAGAGGTGTCAAAATGCCTTAACCATGGTGTACGGGCATGCTTGCCTTAGTGCAGAGAGCCATAGGATGCGTTGGAACCGACCGTGCGGCAGCATGGTCGTGTGTGCAAATATGGAAGTTTTGCAGCCGTGGAGCTGTGGTTAGGGGCCCTTCAGGCTCTCAGGTGATGAAAAACTCTATGGTGGAGAGGTGAGAGGCATCAAAATAGCTTAACCATGGTGTACGGGCGTGCTTGACCTGGTGCCGAGAGCCGTGGGATGCACAGGATCCGGCTGTGCGGCAGCACAGTCGTGTGTGCAATTATGGATGTTCTGGAGTCGTGGAGCTATAGTTAAGGGCCGTTCGGGCTCTCGGGTGATGACAAATATTGTGGTGGTGAGGCCAGAGGCGTCAAAACGCCTTAACCATGGCATATGGTCGTGCTTGACCTAGTGTCGAGAGCTATAGGACATGCGAGGAACCGGGCCGTTTGTGCGGTAGCATAGTCGTGTGTGCAAATATGGCAGTTCTAGAGCTGTGGAGCCATGGTTAAGGGCCATTCGGGTTCTCGGGCGGTAATAAACGCTGTGGTGGAGAGGCCAAAGGTGTTAAAACGCCTTAACCATGGTGCATGGGCGTGCTTGACTTGGTGCGAGGAGCCGTAGGACGCATAGGAATCGGCCGTGCGGCAGCAAAGTCGTGTGTGCAAATATGGCAGTTCTGGAGCCGTGGAGCCGAGGTTAAGGGCCGTTCAGGCTCTCGAGGGACGACAAACGCTATGGTAGAGAGGCCAGAGGTGTCAAAATGCCTTAACCATGGCGTACGGGCATGCTTGACTCGGTCGGGAGCCATAGGACGCGTTGGAACCGACCATGCGGCGGCATGGTCGTGTGTGCAAATGTGGCAGTTTTACTACCGTGGAGCCATGGTTAAGGGCCCTTCGGGCTCTCGGGTGATGGAAAACTCTATGGTGGAGAGGTGAGAGGCATCAAAATGGCTTAACCATGGCGTACGAGTGTGCTTGAACCGGTGCCGAGAGCCGTAGGATGCACGGGAGCCGGCCGTGCACACGTCGTGTGTGCAATTATGGATGTTCGGAGTCGTGGAGCTATAGTTAAGGGCCGTTCGGGCTCTTGGGTGATGACAAACATTGTGGTGGTGGGGCCGGAGGTGTCAAAATGCCTTAACCATGGCATACGGTCATGCTTGACCTAGTGTCGAGAGTGTAGGACATGTAGGAACCGGCCGTGCGGTAGCATAGTCGTGTGTGCAAATATGGCGGTTCTAGAGCGGTGGAGCCATGGTTAAGGGCCATTCGGGTTCTTGGGCGGCAACAAATGCTATGGTCGAGAGGCCAGCGGTGTCAAAATGCCTTAACCATAGTGCATGGGCGTGCTTGACTTGGTGCGAGGAGCCGTAGGATGCGCAGGAACCGGCCGTGCGGCAGCAAAGTCGTGTGTGCAAATATGGCAGTTCTGGAGCCGTGGAGCCGAGGTTAAGTGTCGTTCAGGCTCTCGAGTGACGGCAAACGCTATGGTAGAGAGTCCAGAGGTGTCAAAATGCCTTAACCATGGCGTACAGGCATGCTTGACTCAGAGCCGGGAGCCATAAAATTCGTTGGAACCGTGCGGCAGCATGGTCGAGTGTGCAAATATGGCAGTTTTGGAGCCGTGGAGGCATGGTTAAGGGCCCTTCAGGCTCTCAGGTGATGGAAAACTCTATGGTGGAGAGGTGAGAGGCATCAAAATGGCTTAACCATGGCGTACAGGCGTGCTTGACCTGGTGCCAAGAGCCATAGGATGCACAGGATCCGACCGTGCGGCAGCACAGCCGTGTGTGCAATTATGGATGTTCTGGAGTCGTGGAGCTGTAGTTAAATGCCGTTCAGGCTCTCGGGTGATGACAAACATTGTGGTGGTGAGGCCAGAGGCATCAAAATGCCTTAACCATGGCATACGATCATGCTTGACCTAGTGTCAAGAGCTATAGGACACGCATGAACCGGCTGTGCGGTAGCATATTCGTGTGTGCAAATATGGCAGTTCTAGAGCTGTGGAGCCATGGTTAAGGGCCATTCAGGTTCTCAGGGGGCAACAAACGCTGTGGTGGAGAGGCTAGAGGTGCCAAAATGCCTTAACCATGGCGTATAGGCATGCTTGACTCAGAGCTGGGAGCCATAAAATGCGTTGGAACCGTGCGGCAGCATGGTCGAGTGTGCAAATATGGCAGTTTTGGAGCCGTGGAGGCATGGTTAAGGGCCCTTCAGGCTCTCAGGTGATGGAAAACTCTATGGTGGAGAGGTGAGAGGCATCAAAATGGCTTAACCATGGCGTACGGGCGTGCTTGACCCGGTGCCGAGAGCCATAGGATGCACAGGATCCGACCGTGCGGCAGCACAGTCGTGTGTGCAATTATGGATGTTCTGGAGTCGTGGAGCTGTAGTTAAGGGCCGTTCAGGCTCTCGGGTGATGACAAACATTGTGGTGGTGAGGCTAGAGGCATCAAAATGCCTTAACCATGGCATACTTGTCATGCTTGACCTAGTGTCAAGAGTCAGTAGGACACGCACGAACCGGGCCGTGCGGTAGCATATTCGTGTGTGCAAATATGGCGGTTCTAGAGCCGTGGAGCCATGGTTAAGGGCCATTCGGGTTCTCGGGGGCAACAAATGCTGTGGTGGAGAGGCTAGAGGTGTCAAAATGCCTTAACCATGGCATACGGGCATGCTTGACTCGGTGCCGGGAGCCATAGGATGCGTTGAACCGACCGTGCGGCAACATGGTCATGTGTGCAAATATGGCGGTCGGGAGCCGTGGAGCCAAGGTTAAGGGCCGTTCGGGCTCTCGAGCGATGGCAAATGCTATGGTAGAGAGGCCGGAGGTGTCAAAATGCCTTAACCATGGCATACGGGCATGCTTGCCTCAGTGCAGAGAGCCATAGGATGCGTTGGAACCGACCGTGCGGCAGCATGGTCGTGTGTGCAAATATGGAAGTTTTGCAGCCGTGGAGCTATGGTTAGGGGCCCTTCAGGCTCTCAGGTGATGAAAAACTCTATGGTGGAGAGGTGAGAGGCATCAAAATAGCTTAACCATGGTGTACGGGCGTGCTTGACCCGGTGCCGAGAGCCGTGGGATGCACAGGATCCGGCTGTGCGGCAGCACAGTCGTGTGTGCAATTATGGATGTTCTGGAGTCGTGGAGCTATAGTTAAGGGCCGTTCGGGCTCTCGGGTGATGACAAATATTGTGGTGGTGAGGCCAGAGGCGTCAAAACGCCTTAACCATGGCATATGGTCGTGCTTGACCTAGTGTCGAGAGCTATAGGACATGCAGGAACTGGCTGTGCGGTAGCATAGTCGTGTGTGCAAATATGGCAGTTCTAGAGCTATGGAGCCATGGTTAAGGGCCATTCGGGTTCTCAGGCGGTAATAAACGCTGTGGTGGAGAGGCCAAAGGTGTTAAAACGCCTTAACCATGGTGCATGGGCGTGCTTGACTTGGTGCGAGGAGCCGTAGGACGCATAGGAATCGGCCGTGCGGCAGCAAAGTCGTGTGTGCAAATATGGCTGTTCTGGAGCCGTGGAGCCGAGGTTAAGGGCTGTTCAGGCTCTCGAGCGATGACAAATGCCATGGTAGAGAGGCCAGAGGTGTCAAAATGCCTTAACCATGGCGTACGGGCTTGCTTGACTCAGTGCCGGGAGCCATAGGACGCGTTGGAACCGACCATGCGGCAAAGCATGGTCGTGTGTGCAAATGTGGCGTTTTACTACCGTGGAGCCATGGTTAAGGGCCCTTCGGGCTCTCGGGTGATGGAAAACTCTATGGTGGAGAGGTGAGAGGCATCAAAATGGCTTAACCATGGCGTACGAGTGTGCTTGAACCGGTGCCGAGAGCCGTAGGATGCACGGGAGCCGGCCGTGCACCGGCACGGTCGTGTGTGCAATTATGGATGTTCAGAGTCGTGGAGCTATAGTTAAGGGCCGTTCGGGCTCTCGGGTGATGACAAACATTGTGGTGGTGGGGCCAGAGGTGTCAAAATGCCTTAACCATGGCATACGGTCATGCTTGACCTAGTGTCGAGAGCTGTAGGACATGTAGGAACCATTTGTGCGGTAGCATAGTCGTGTGTGCAAATATGGCGGTTCTAGAGCGGTGGAGCCATGGTTAAGGGCCATTCGGGTTCTTGGGTGGCAACAAATGCTATGGTGAGAGGCCGGCGGTGTCAAAATGCCTTAACCATAGTGCATGGGCGTGCTTGACTTGGTGCGAGGAGCCGTAGGATGCGCAGGAACCGGCCGTGCGGCAAAGAAAAGTCGTGTGTGCAAATATGGCGGTTCGGAGCCGTGGAGCCGAGGTTAAGTGTCGTTCGGGCTCTCGAGTGATGGCAAACGCTATGGTAGAGAGTCCAGAGGTGTCAAAATGCCTTAACCATGGCGTACGGGCATGCTTGACTCGAGCCGGAGCCATAAAATTCGTTGGAACCGTGCGGCGGCATGGTCGAGTGTGCAAATATGGCGGTTTTGGAGCCGTGGAGGCATGGTTAAGGGCCCTTCGGGCTCTCGGGTGATGGAAAACTCTATGGTGGAGAGGTGAGAGGCATCAAAATGGCTTAACCATGGCGTACAGGCGTGCTTGACCTGGTGCCAAGAGCCATAGGATGCACAGGATCTGACCGTGCGGCAGCACAGCCGTGTGTGCAATTATGGATGTTCTGGAGTCGTGGAGCTGTAGTTAAATGCCGTTCAGGCTCTCGGGTGATGACAAACATTGTGGTGGTGAGGCCAGAGGCATCAAAATGCCTTAACCATGGCATACTGTCATGCTTGACCTAGTGTCAAGAGCTGTAGGACACGCACGAACTGGCTGTGCGGTAGCATATTCGTGTGTGCAAATATGGCAGTTCTAGAGCTGTGGAGCCATGGTTAAGGGCCATTCAGGTTCTCAGGGGGCAACAAATGCTGTGGTGGAGAGGCTAGAGGTGTCAAAATGCCTTAACCATGGCATACGGGCATGCTTGACTCAGTGCCAGGAGCCATAGGATGCGTTGGAACTGACCGTGCGGCAACATGGTCATGTGTGCAAATATGGCAGTTCTGGAGCCGTGGAGCCAAGGTTAAGGGCCGTTCAGGCTCTCGAGCGATGGCAAATGCTATGGTAGAGAGGCCAGAGGTGTCAAAATGCCTTAACCATGGTGTACGGGCATGCTTGCCTCAGTGCAGAGAGCCATAGGATGCGTTGGAACCGACCGTGCGGCAGCATGGTCGTGTGTGCAAATATGGAAGTTTTGCAGCCGTGGAGCTGTGGTTAGGGGCCCTTCAGGCTCTCAGGTGATGAAAAACTCTATGGTGGAGAGGTGAGAGGCATCAAAATAGCTTAACCATGGTGTACGGGCGTGCTTGACCCGGTGCCGAGAGCCGTGGGATGCACAGGATCCGGCTGTGCGGCAGCACAGTCGTGTGTGCAATTATGGATGTTCTAGAGTCGTGGAGCTATAGTTAAGGGCCGTTCGGGCTCTCGGGTGATGACAAATATTGTGGTGGTGAGGCCAGAGGCGTCAAAACGCCTTAACCATGGCATATGGTCGTGCTTGACCTAGTGTCGAGAGCTATAGGACATGCAGGAACCGGGCCGTGCGGTAGCATAGTCGTGTGTGCAAATATGGCGGTTCTAGAGCCGGTGGAGCCATGGTTAAGGGCCATTCGGGTTCTCGGGCGGTAATAAACGCTATGGTGGAGAGGCCAAAGGTGTTAAAACGCCTTAACCATGGTGCATGGGCGTGCTTGACTTGGTGCGAGGAGCCGTAGGACGCATAGGAATCGGCCGTGCGGCAGCAAAGTCGTGTGTGCAAATATGGCAGTTCTGGAGCCATGGAGCCGAGGTTAAGGGCCGTTCAGGCTCTCGAGCGACGACAAACGCTATGGTAGAGAGGCCAGAGGTGTCAAAATGCCTTAACCATGGCGTACGGGCTTGCTTGACTCAGTGCCGGGAGCCATAGGACGCGTTGGAACCGACCATGCGGCAGCATGGTCGTGTGTGCAAATGTGGCAGTTTTACTACCGTGGAGCCATGGTTAAGGGCCCTTCAGGCTCTCGGGTGATGGAAAACTCTATGGTGGAGAGGTGAGAGGCATCAAAATGGCTTAACCATGGCGTACGAGTGTGCTTGAACCGGTGCCGAGAGCCGTAGGATGCACAGGAGCCGGCCGTGCACCGGCTTTGGTCGTGTGTGCAATTATGGATGTTACGGAGTCGTGGAGCTATAGTTAAGGGCCGTTCGGGCTCTCGGGTGATGACAAACATTGTGGTGGTGGGGCCAGAGGTGTCAAAATGCCTTAACCATGGCATACGGTCATGCTTGACCTAGTGTCGAGAGCTGTAGGACATGTAGGAACCGGCTGTGCGGTAGCATAGTCGTGTGTGCAAATATGGCAGTTCTAGAGCGGTGGAGCCATGGTTAAGGGCCATTCGGGTTCTTGGGCGGCAACAAATGCTATGGTCGAGAGGCCAGCGGTGTCAAAATGCCTTAACCATAGTGCATGGGCGTGCTTGACTTGGTGCGAGGAGCCGTAGGATGCGCAGGAACCGGCCGTGCGGTAGCAAAGTCGTGTGTGCAAATATGGCAGTTCTGGAGCCGTGGAGCCGAGGTTAAGTGTCGTTCAGGCTCTCGAGTGACGGCAAACGCTATGGTAGAGAGTCCAGAGGTGTCAAAATGCCTTAACCATGGCGTACAGGCATGCTTGACTCAGAGCCGGGAGCCATAAAATTCATTGGAACCGTGCGGCAGCATGGTCGAGTGTGCAAATATGGCAGTTTTGGAGCGGTGGAGGCATGGTTAAGGGCCCTTCAGGCTCTCGGGTGATGGAAAACTCTATGGTGGAGAGGTGAGAGGCATCAAAATGGCTTAACCATGGCGTACGGGCGTGCTTGACCTGGTGCCAAGAGCCATAGGATGCACGGGGATCTGACCGTGCGGCAGCACAGCCGTGTGTGCAATTATGGATGTTCTGGAGTCGTGGAGCTGTAGTTAAATGCCGTTCAGGCTCTCGGGTGATGACAAACATTGTGGTGGTGAGGCCAGAGGCATCAAAATGCCTTAACCATGGCATACGATCATGCTTGACCTAGTGTCAAGAGCTATAGGACACGCATGAACCGGCTGTGCGGTAGCATATTCGTGTGTGCAAATATGGCGAGTTCTAGAGTTTGTGGAGCCATGGTTAAGGGCCATTCGGGTTCTCGGGGGCAACAAACGCTGTGGTGGAGAGGCTAGAGGTGCCAAAATGCCTTAACCATGGCGTATAGGCATGCTTGACTCGGAGTAGCCGGGAGCCATAAAATGCGTTGGAACCGTGCGGCAAAGCATGGTCGAGTGTGCAAATATGGCGGTTTTGGAGCCGTGGAGGCATGGTTAAGGGCCCTTCGGGCTCTCGGGTGATGGAAAACTCTATGGTGGAGAGGTGAGAGGCATCAAAATGGCTTAACCATGGCGTACGGGCGTGCTTGACCCGGTGCCGAGAGCCATAGGATGCACGGGATCCGGCCGTGCGGCGGCACGTCGTGTGTGCAATTATGGATGTTCAGAGTCGTGGAGCTGTAGTTAAGGGCCGTTCGGGCTCTCGGGTGATGACAAACATTGTGGTGGTGAGGCCGAGGCATCAAAATGCCTTAACCATGGCATACGGTCATGCTTGACCTAGTGTCAAGAGCTATAGGACACGCACGAACCGGCGTGCGGTAGCATATTCGTGCGGCAAATATGGCAATATTCGTGTTCTGTGCAAATATGGACAAAATGCCTTAACCATCGTATAGCATGCTTGACTCTGTGGAGCCATAAAATGGTTAAGGGCCATTCGTTTTTGGGTTGTGGAGGCATGGTTAAGGGACCTTCAGGCTCTCGGGTGATGGAAAACTCTATGGTGGAGAGGCTAGAGGGCATCAAAATGGCTTAACCATGGCGTATGACCCGGGCAGAGCCATAGGATGCACGGGATGACGTGTGTGCAATTATGGATGTTGGAGTCGTGGAGCCAGTTAAGGGCCGTTCGGGCTCTCGGGTGATGACAAACATTGTGATGGTGAGGCCGGAGGCATCAAAATGCCTTAACCATGGCATACGGTCATGCTTGACCTAGTGTCAACCTAGGACACGCAAGAACCGGGCGTGCGGTAGCACGCAAGAAGCCATGGTTAAGGGCCATTCGGGTTCTCGGTAGCAAACGGTATGGTGGAGGCTAGAGGTGTGTGCAAATATGGCCATAGGATGTGTTAGAGCCGTGCGAGCGGCATGGTTCTCGTGTGTGCAAATATGGCGGTTACGGAGCCGTGGAGCCAAGGTTAAGGGCCGTTCGGGCTTTCGAGTGATGGCAAGGTTAAATGCTATGGCAAAGAGAGGAGAGGTGTCAAAATGCCTTAACCATGGCATACGGGCATGCTTGACTCGGTCCGAGAGCCATAGGATGCGTTGGAACCGGCCGTGCGGCGGCATGGTCGTGTGTAAATATGGCGGTTTGCGGCCGTGGAGGTGGTTAAGGGCCCTTCGGGCTCTCGGGTGATGAAAAACTCTATGGTGGAGAGGTGAGAGGCATCAAAATGGCTTAACCATGGCGTACGGGCGTGCTTGACCCGGTGCCGAGCCGTAGGATGCACGGGATCCGGCTGTGCGGCGGCACGGTCGTGTGTGCAATTATGGATGTTCGGAGTCGTGGAGCTATAGTTAAGGGCCGTTCGGGCTCTCGGGTGATGACAAATATTGTGGTGGTGAGGCCAGAGGCGTCAAAACGCCTTAACCATGGCACACGGTCATGCTTGACCTAGTGTCGAGAGCTATAGGACATGCAGGAACTGGCTGTGCGGTAGCATAGTCGTGTGTGCAAATATGGCAGTTCTAGAGCTGTGGAGCCATGGTTAAGGGCCATTCGGGTTCTCGGGCAATAATAAACGCTGTGGTGGAGAGGCCAAAGGTGTTAAAACGCCTTAACCATGGTGCATGAGCGTGCTTGACTTGGTGCGAGGAGCCGTAGGACGCATAGGAACCGGCCGTGCGGCAGCAAAGTCGTGTGTGCAAATATGGCAGTTCTGGAGCCATGGAGCCGAGGTTAAGGGCCGTTCAGGCTCTTGAGCGACGACAAACGCTATGGTAGAGAGGCCAGAGGTGTCAAAATGCCTTAACCATGGCGTACGGGCTTGCTTGACTCAGTGCCGGGAGCCATAGGACGCGTTGGAACCGACCATGCGGCAGCATGGTCGTGTGTGCAAATGTGGCAGTTTTACTGCCGTGGAGCCATGGTTAAGGGCCCTTCAGGCTCCCGGGTGATGGAAAACTCTATGGTGGAGAGGTGAGAGGCATCAAAATGGCTTAACCATGATGTACAGGTGTGCTTGAACTGGTGCCGAGAGCCGTAGGATGCACAGGATCCGGCCGTGCGCCAGCACAGTCGTGTGTGCAATTATGGATGTTCTGGAGTCGTGGAGCTATAGTTAAGGGCCGTTCAGGCTCTCGGGTGATGACAAACATTGTGGTGGTGGGGCCAGAGGTGTCAAAACGCCTTAACCATGGCATACGGTCGTGCTTGACCTAGTGTCGAGAGCTGTAGGACACGTAGGAACCGGCTGTGCGTTAGCATAGTCGTGTGTGCAAATATGGCAGTTCTAGAGCGGTGGAGCCATGGTTAAGGGCCATTCGGGTTCTTGGGCGGCAAAAAATGCTGTGGTCGAGAGGCTAGCGGTGTCAAAACACCTTAACCATAGTGCATGGGCATGCTTGACTTGGTGCGAGGAGCCGTAGGATGCGCAGGAACCGGCCGTGCGGCAGCAAAGTCATGTGTGCAAATATGGCGGTTCGGAGCCATGGAGCCGAGGTTAAG
>JAENPR010001506.1:0-145271 GCA_018135685.1 Themeda triandra
GATGGCGGACGCGCTCCGTGGCCTCGTTCTACGGTGACCGAGGGAATGCTGCTCAATCTGGTGAACGGCGGGTTACTTCCGCCCAATCCGGCGGAAGGGTTGCCGGAGTGGAGGGTGCCGGACGACAACGACCTTGAGCCCAATCCCCCGCCGGGCTATGTCCTGAGCTTCATCCGGTTCCACCGGCGGGGACTTGGTGCGCGGCCGAGCCGCTTCATGCGGGCGCTCCCCCACCATTTCGGGGTCAAGCTCCAGCATTTCAACCCCAATTCCATCTCGCTCGCGGCTACCTATGCCGCCGTGTGCGAGGGATATTTGGGGATGGCGCCGCAGTGGGACCTGTTCACCCATGTCTTTAAAGCGACGCTCTTCACCAAGGCGGTGAAGAACAAGAAGGCCGTCGACGACGACGATGATGCTGACGACGAGGAGGAGGGGGAGGAGAACGAGGAGGAGAATGAGGAGGAAGCGGAGGAGAAGGAGGAGGAGGAGGAGAAGGCGGTGCAGCAGAAGATCCGCCGCTACGTTCGAGCGGGTTCTGCTCGCTCGGGCTGAAGAGGAAGGAGTGCTGGTTGTCCGGTTCGTGGTCGTCGAACAATGCCAACTGGGATCGAGAATGGTTCTACCTCCGCAACGAGGGGGGCCTTTTCCCAGAATATACCGGCACAGTGCTAACCGAGCCCAGATTCAACTGGGCGCACGGCCAGCCGGCGGCGCGCCAGCCCCGGATGAACCCCTTGCTCGACGCCATCTCGAGCCTGCGCAACCGGCGGTCTGGTAACTTCTTTTTCAATATTGCGCATGTTGTTGCTGAGTTCCACGGCCGTCGGGTGCTTCCGCTCGCCGAGCGCCCACTGCGGCTCGACCAGATGACGGAGAATGCCGATCCTACGGCGCTCGAGGCCAGCAGGATGTCGGACACGCCCCTCCCGGTTGCCACAATCGTGGCTCGAGTACGCGACGCGATCGACGCCGGGAGGAACTTTGGCGAGAATCAAGTCGGGCTCTTCCGCATGCGTCCAGAGTACAACCTGCTGGGCTACGTAAGCTTTCTCGAGATCCTCTTTTCGCCGTTTTTTCTACTCGAGCGATTTTTATCGAGGCTTGTTCTCTTTCCCAGAACATCAATGACCACGCGGAGTCGAGGCCCCCGGTGAAGGAGGACGCGCCCGACCGTGAGGTAAGACGCCTGAGAGGCGAACGAGGGCACGCTGCCGTGGTCTCGAGGAGGGAAAAAAGGGCGCAGAAGGTTCGTGCGCTAGAGGAGAAGGAAAAGCGTAAGGCTAGGCGCCGCCGGGAACGTGAAATACGCCTGGCGGCGGACCCGACCGACTGGACCCCCAGTCTCGAGTCGTCTGACGAGGACGAGGGGGAGGACGACGATGACGATGATGATGAGGCGACCGACAGTGATGACGCTGTCGTTGCTCGAGCCCTGACGCTTGCTCGCTCTCGCGTGCAGGAGCCAACGTTGGTGCCAGGCCTCCTGCGCGACGACTCGTCGCTTGTTCGAGCGGGTCAGCAGGAGGGGTCGTCGAGCCGCGGCGCTCGAGCGCCGTCGCCGGCCCAAGCAGGGCAACGGGGTGGGGCTTCCCAGCACTCTAGCCGCCACACTCGCTCGTCGTCGCCGGCTCAAGCGGGGCGGCGGGAGGAGTCGCCCCGTCCTTCTAGCCATGGCGGGCGGGCGACGTCTCCGGCGCGGCAGGCGCCGTCTCCGACGCGGCGGGAATCCTCCTCCCGCCATCGCTCTTCTTCAACGGGCGCGCACACCCGGCAGCAGGAGGCTGCAAATGTGCGCTCTTCAAGTTCTGCGCAGCCCGTCGAGCAGCGCCGGCCTCCCTCTAGCGATCGCCAGGTGGAGCGGACCTCGACCCGCAGGTCCCAGGATCCTGTGAGGGACGCTGTACCCGAGCCGCCCAAAGAGTTGGCTAAAACGGGAGCGGCCGCCAGGGTCTCGAAGCCCCCGAGTGGCACAAGCAGCGGGCTCGAGGCCCCCAAGTCCTCGAGTGACTCGAGGGGGCAACTGAGGCTCGGAAGCCCCCGAGTGCTCCGACCACAGGGTAAGTCTCTGGTCGACCTACTCCTTATGGCATTATTTTGTTTGCGTGTGAATATTTCGTCACAATGATTTTTTGTTTTTCTCTTTCTTCCAGGACTAAGCGTTCCCTGCAGACCTTGCCATCTCTCCCTTCCATGATGCCTACTAAGAGGCTGAGGACCACGGGAGGGTCGAGTGGCACCCCGTCGATGCCAGGTGGAGTGACTCTCCCTCCCTCTACTCCCATTTGGTTAGAGCGGGCCAAGGATGCGCTCAAGCGCGGCAGTCTGATGGCAACCGCATCCCGTGTAGGTGCCGGGGTCGTGGTCAAGACAGCGGAGGAGAGGGACGCGACCACCACCACGGCCTCGACCGCCGTTCCGCTCGAGGCCCCGACATCGTCAGGCACGTTGGGTGACGCGGCGGCGGGCGAGCAAAGGGCAACGGTGCTAGAGTCGGCGACGGGGGCTGGATCGGAGCAGCAACCCATCGTGCTCGAGGAGAGTCCCGGCTCGGGCGCCAAGCCTTCCTGGCCAGTCGGCCTGCGCCAGCTCGAGGAGGGGCGCAGGGAGAAGGAGGGAGAGGAGACGCCCGCAGCCGCCGACCGGCCCGTCGGAGATGTGGAGATGCGGGAGGCGGGACCGGTGGCTGCGGCCCAGCCGAGCCGGGCCTCATCCCCCCCTCGGGACATGGGGGTCGAGCCCTCAGCCGGGCAACAGGTTGAGGAGGGGGAGGCCCAGGCCGCCGCTCGAGAGGATGAGCTCGAGGAGCACCCTGCTGCCACTCAGGAGGGGGAGAAGGCGGGGGAGCCGGCGGCGCAGCAGGTGGGACCGGTGGTGCAGCCTGCCGCCACTGGCATCGAGGAGAGTTAGCCGCATATGGAGCAGCGGGCTGATCAAGAGGAGCGGCAGCTGGAGGTGGGGCAGCAGGCGGAGCCGCCCGCCGCTGCAGGCGACGACGAGGACCAGGGCGGCGGTCAAGGGGAGGAGCGACTCGAGGAGGACTGCCTGGCACTTCATCAGACGCCGCTGCCACCGCCGCGGTTGGGGGAGGTCGTGGTGCCTCGCCTTGTGCCCGACTCGACGACGGGCGAGGTGGAGTTCACCGTTATGTCCGAGACCGACCACTGGGAGGAGGCCCAGAGGAAGCTGACGGCGACCGCTATCGTCGACAGCCACATGCGGTCGGTTGGCCTTGGACCCGTCGAGCCCTCTGATGCCTCCATTGAAGAACGAAGGCGGCTCGAGGCGCGGGTGCTTGCCCAGGAGGCGTCCTCTTCCCAGGGCCTGCCGCAACGCCCGGCTGCCCTGGCTGAGCGGGTGGTGACGGCGGGCGTCGATTTGGAGGCGGTGAGGAGACTCCACTCCTCCGTCGACAAGGAGATGAGGGAGGAATTCCCTCTATGGGAGAGGCCACCGCTGGTGCTCCCCGACCCCCTTGACCACGAGGCCCCTGCGATCGTGATGAACGATCCGAAGGAGCTCGAGGCGTATATGGAGGCCGAGGAGCGCCGGCAGTGGCTTGAACGTGCTCTGAAGGCCGCTCTGTCGATCGTCTCCGAGGACCTGCCCCGGCTTTCTTCCGTGAGTACCTTTGAGCACGACCCCCCTTCATTTATGTTTGACTTATCGTTATTTGTATCTGACTTTTCCTCTTCCGTGGCTTAGACGGCGCAGAGCTGCTCGTACACCAAGTCGGTTCACATCCGCGCTCTCTGTGAGAGTGAGGACGAGATCCGGCGGTATGTGCGCTTGGGGCGGGATGCTGAGGCGGAGCTGCATCGGTCTGCCCGGCTTCTTCGAGAGGCCAACGTCGCCCTGGACGCCGCCAAGGAGGACGCCAAGAAAGCCCATGATGAACTCGCTCGAGTGGCGCAGGAGGCCGGGGCAGCGCAGCAGGAGGCAGGTGAGAAACTCGCCCAGGCCGCGCGGGAGGCCGACACCGCCCGTCAGGAGTATGCGCGGCTGCATGCGGCCTTCGAGCAGCTCAAGCAAGACGTGGCTACCGCGTTGCTGGGCTATAAGGCCAAGCAGCGGGACATGGAGCAGCTCCAGAAGGAGAAATCCGGCGTCGAGGCTTACGTGAAGGAGCTCCAGGCCACGGTCACCCGGGGGGCTGCCGAAAAAGAGGCCCTTGCTAGCGCGCTCGAGGTGGAGAAAGAGCGGGCGAGCGGTCTCCAGACGGAAACGGTTAATCTCCGTCTAGAGATGACGACGAAGGACCTCGCCATCCAGGGCGCCGGCAGGGCTTATGAGGAGCTGCGCGTGGAGAAACGCGACCTCGAGCGTACCCTCCGGAGAAAAGAGGCTGAGCTCCAGCAGGCTCTCGATCGCGAGCAAGGGCTCTCAACCCGCTGCACCGGTAAGGGCTCGAGTCCTTTAGTCCTTTTTCGTGCGTGGTTTGTACATGTTGCTCGAGCATCTGATGGAGTACTTGGACCTTGTCGTCCTTTTCAGGTTTGGAGGCGGACCTGGCGGGCGCGTGTGAGGATGCCAAGTCGGCCCATGCGCTGGCTGAAAGCGTGATCTCGGCTAAAGCCCGTATCACCGGGGCCATCGACACCCTCAGCGCCAAGTGGGGCTTCCCGCCAGTGGTGGACGTCGAGGGGCCGGATGCCGG
The DNA here is from genome assembly GCA_018135685.1 of Themeda triandra. Lineage (NCBI taxonomy): Eukaryota > Viridiplantae > Streptophyta > Magnoliopsida > Poales > Poaceae > Themeda > Themeda triandra. The sequence goes on from JAENPR010001506.1 coordinate 4,658, forward strand.
CCAGAGCTATGCTAGCCGAGTCCTTGAGTTCGGCACCTCCCTGCGGGATCGTATCCAGGAGGCCCTTGTTTTTGCTGCGCGCCGGACGATGGCCATCTTTTACTCGGGATTCAGCGTCTCGAGGGAGGAGGCCCGGACCGGGATGGAGGCCGTGGCGAGCGGCTTCGCTTACGTCGAGGGCGAGCAAGAAGGAGGGGTCAACCCCGGATCGAGCAGCTCAAGGCCGAGGCCGAAGAACCGGGCGCCCGTCTTGGAGGCGATTTTCTTGCATGAAGTCCTCCGCCGGCGCGAGTAGATTCCAACCGGCTGCGAGCCGAATCTGGGCAACAAGGGCCCTTGTAAGAAAACAAGCATTTTTGGTTATGGTAGTGGCCTAAGCGGCTGAAACTTTGACGCTTGTGATTGAAATCGTTACGCTCTAGTTTTTCTTTGCGCTCGACATTATTTGCCTCTTCTTCACCTCGCTTTGTTTTAGCTAAGTGTAGGTGACGCGCTCGGCGCTTCGAGAGGGGGTGAGTTAGGATGCCGTAGCTCGAAGCGTGGGAAACCTTGTGCTCGATTGCCCGGCTCGATGAGCTCGAGGTGGCGTAAAGACTTAGTCTTACGAAAATTTCGAGGCGGGGAGGGAAAATTACGTCGAGCATCATTTCCGAAAAAACTAGGTGCATTTTTCCGAGGACTTCGGGGGTTCCCCCCGGTCTAGCCCCGAGGGGGTTTGACTTTGTGGAAACAAAGTCAAGCCCACCTTGCGTATGAACAAAAAGTAAGAAAGCGACTTATTTATTCATACGAGCGGTAAAATTTAAGCGAAAATATGTACAAGACATCGAGGTCTAGGAGAAAAAGCGACGTAGCTGTTCGATGTTCCATGCGTTGGTGAGGGTCGAGCCTTTCTCGTCGGCTAACTTGTACGTCCCCGGCTTTAGCACCTTGACCACGATGAACGGACCTTCCCAAGGAGGAGTGAGCTTGTGGCGCCCCTTGTTATCTTGTCGTCGACGGAGCACGAGGTCGCCGACGTTGAAATCTCTCTTGCGCACGTTCTTCTCGTGGTACTGCCGTAGCTTCTATTGATAGCGCGCAGAGTGTAGGAGCGCCGTGTCTCGAGCCTCCTCTGCTTGGTCGATGGTGTTTGCTAGCCTTTCCTGATTAGTCTGCTCGTTGTAGGCCTTGAGTCGAGGGGACCCGTACTCGAGGTCGGTGGGGAGGACGGCCTCAGACCCGTAGACCAAAAAGAACGGGGTGAACCCAGTGGCTCGACTTTCGGTCGTCCGCAGACTCCACAGGACAGATGGGAGTTCAGTTACCCACTTGTTGCCGTGTTTGTTCAAGCGTTTGAAAATTCTTGGCTTTAGTCCTTGCAAGATCATGCCATTTGCGCGCTCGACTTGGCCGTTAGTTCGAGGATAGGCGGCCGACCAGTTCACACGGATGTGATTCCGATCGCGAAGTCCAAGAACTTTTTGCACGTGGCCAGGTGCCATTGTCGGTGATGATGACGTTAGGGACTCCGAGCGATGGATGATGTCGGTGAAGAACTCGACCGCTCGCTCCGAGCGGATGTTAGTGATGGGCTTGGCCTCGATCCACTTGGTGAACTTATCGACGGCTACGAGTAAGTGGGTGTGGCCTCCCGTCGTCTTTTTGAGGGGTCCGACCAGATCGAGCCCCCAGACCGCAAATGGCCATGTGAGGGGAATCATCTGGAGCGCGTGTGCTGGAAGGTGCGTTTGCCTGGCGTAGAATTGGCATCCTTCACATGCTCGAACCATCTTGGTGGCATCAGCAACTGCAGTGGGCCAGTAAAAGCCTTGGCGGAATGCGTTCCCGACAAGGGTTCTTGGTGCGGCATGGTGGCCACAAGCCCCCGAGTGCATGTCTCGGAGCAGCTTCCTGCCTTCCTCGATCGAGATGCACCGTTGGAGTACGCCAGTTGGGCTCCGGCGATAGAGCTCTCTGTCGTCTCCGTAAAGGACGTAAGCTTTGGCTCGACGAGCTAGTCGTCTCGCCTCTGTTCGATCCTCTGGCAGCTCCCCTCGAACGAGATACTCGAGGAACGGTGCACGCCAGTCGGTTGGCGGGCTCGTAACCTGGTCGATCTCCATGACTGTTGCCCCCGTCGAGGGGGGCTCGGTCGTAGGAGCAGGCTCAACAGCTGGTCCTGCCCCAGCCCCCGAGTCCCATTTTACGGATGGCTCGTGGAGATCTTTCGAGAAGACGTCTGGGGGTAGCGGCGCTCGAGATGAAGCGATTTTGGCCAGCTCGTCCGCAGCCTCATTGAAGCGTCTTGGGATGTGGTTGAGCTCGAGACCATGGAAGCTGGCTTCCAACTTGCGCACCTCACTGCAGTATTGTTAACACCAGAATTTGGTCAGGAATATGACAGGTGGACCCGCAGACGGCAGAGAGAGGAATTCGGCAAGTGCATATGCGGTCGGCTAATTTCCATGTGTTCGGCAAATGGCCAAGCGGTCGGCAACTGCTTTATTTGAAGGCGGAGAAAGGAAAAAGGAAGCTGATCGAAAAGGGAAGGAGTCGTGATGATCAAGGACTCCGATTATGGATAGAGTTAGCATGTCTTTGTCTTTCCAATTTTGGTTAGATAGTTCGTAAGTGCTTAGGACTCATGTTTTGTCCAGGGTATAAATATAAACCCTCGACCATTGTAATAGGGGTTCACAACCAAATCAATACAACCGGCTACGCGCCACCCTTCGAGTCCTTTAGTCGTGTCGTCGAGTTCTTCGAGAGGGCCAATCGATCCGTCGACCTCCGTAAGTCCCGGCAACCTTGTTATCATGTCTAGTATCGTGCGGCGGATTTAGATGTGATGCAAGTAGTCTCATCCGTTTTGCTTAGTATCGTGCGGCGGATTTAAGCTTAATGATGGGAAGTTTTTGCTTGTGCCTTGTATCGTGCGGCGGATTAAGACATGAGTAAAGATAGTTATCGGCTCTTTTAGATTTGGCAAGATCTAATAGATTCATTAAGTTATCACGTGTTGCATGCTTTATTTAATGTTTAATTATTTGCAACACTCTTTTGCCCAATCTAGATTGATACTCTTTCGGCTTGTTGATCGTTCCTTTCATGCTTATTCAATACCGAGTAGATCAAGCTCATATAGCCGAATTAGATCGATCTAGATTGTTACATGTTGCGGGTTCATTCACGTTATATGTAGATAAGCCTTGACGGGACCGGGTACCGTGCGGCGAGATGCAGGTCTTTGGGTTACTCTAGAGCTAGTCATCCGGTGGACTAGAGATCGGTTTAATCGATAGGCTCCTTTTACATGTTGCTTGTTTGTTCCTTCTTCATGGACCCCGATTCGGCAATCTTGCCGATACGGTTATGCTTATACATGTAGCAAGTATCTATAGATCTGTTAGATAATTATATGCTTTTAGCTCTTTATTGCTAGATTGTATCATGCGGTGGATTGATCTAGTAGCAAGGAGTGGTGTAAATTCATAGTGAGTGGTATCATGCGGTGGATTAGCTTGCTTGGGTTTATGCTCGACGGGTTTATGAAGGCTAGACGTGCGCGAGACTAGTTGGAGTAGCCTATGCATGTGTTGTTTAGTAGATTTATATTTATAAGTTACTTATTCTTAATTTTTAGTGCTTAAAGATGCTTTAAACATGAGATGTAGTTTGATATGCTTCAATGATTTAATCTTGTTCAAACATGTCTTCATTTCTTTGTATTCGGCTAGTTTGTTTGTTTACATCGGTTATGTTACTTTAGCCGAATGAAGCGCATCTGTTGGCGGATAGCTTCCATAGCTATGTGTCGTCGTAAGTGGCTTCGGGGCCGTAAAGATGGAAGCTGTCTGGTCTCTTGACACGTTCCGGTTATGATCTTACCGTTTTATCCCTTGTCGATTTTCAGGTCAAATCGGCGCACGCCACCGGATTCGACGCCGGGCACCCGATTGAAGCTAGGCTTTCCGGCTTGCTTTGTGTGTGAGACGCGGGGTGGTCACATTTTGCGTCAACACACTTTTTGGCACGCTCGGTGGGACAACTTCTCAATATAAGATGGGATCGGAAATTGACAACTTGATCACGTTCGAACGTGACCATGGACGAGCTACCGCGAGCAACGCCGGATGGTGGAGCAAGCAATGGAACAATTTCAGCGAGAAATGTCGATGTCCTTTTCCAAGAACAAGAGTGGCGAGTGATGATCAAGCAAGCACCGCCACGAGTTCTTCTCGCTGGTCGATCGATGTTGCGACGAGGAGGAGATGCGAGAGGGTAGTTGGAGCCATCTACAAAGCTGTAGGAGACACTATGTTGAATCACAACACGGCTTTTACGGGCACCTTCCGCAAAATCATGGCTGAAACTTTTGGTCCGGCGGTTGACAAACGATTTGAAGCAAGATTTGGAGAGCTTTTGGGCCGGTGTACTTCAACACTCGGCAATCTTCGGGGAAGTCAACTGGAGGAGAAGAGATAATCGGTACAAGCAAAGATGGAGCTATTCATGATGGAAAAGAGAAGCCTCTGTGACCGAGCAGCAAACTCATGGTCGGGTAGCTTTTGGTGCGACAACGAGATATACACGCATCGCTTATAAGATTTCTCCGGTAGCAAACAGTTGCGAGAAGAGTGTCTATGGAGATGGGTATAGTGAATTCACGATTACGGTGCTCTGGATGCTTTGCCGAATCCGGGATACGGGGAGTGCATCGGGGAGTGCCTTCTAGGAGACAGGGAGCAAAAGATGCAAATGATGAGCTCCTAAAGCGAGAATGGGCGATATGATGCGAGAATCAATTCGGCTGAAACCAAAGCATCGAGACATATGCATACAAATCTCCTTTCCCGAGAATGGTACAATAGGGTAGCTCTTCCACCAAGAGTTAAACCACCAACGGATTTGACCAAATTCTCGGTCGGGATGATACCGGTACCATTGAGCATGTCGGTAGATATCGATGCAACTTGGAGAAGCTAGCTGTGATGAAGCTTGGAGGATCGAGATATTTTCCTATGTCTCGACGGGGCCGGCTTTCACATGGTTTGCATCGCGGCCGGCCAATTCCATTGGTACATGGGCAGAATTGGAGCAAAAGTTCCATTCATACTTTTATACGGGAACCAATGAGAAGAAGATGGTTGATCTGTGGTCTATGAGGATGAAAACTGCGAGACACCAATGGAGTATCTCCGCAGATTCGGAGAAGCAAAGAACATGTGCTATTCTCGACTATTCACGATGATCGGCTTGCACAATTGGTCATTGCGGGCATGCTTTGCCACATATTAGAGACAAGCTATTCGGCATGGAGTTTGAAGATCTTGGACGGCTTGCACAAAAGGCGACGGCAATGAACAATCAAGCCCAAGGGTTGAAGAGATGCTCGTTTTCGGAAGAACAGTGCAACTGTTGATATGTATCGGGATTTCTGGAGGAAGCATCGAATATGAAGATGAAGATGAAGTAAGCTGCAACGGGAGTTGACCTGGACAAAAGAGCCTACTTTGGTCGGTCATCGATGGGTGAAGCGACGAAGGGATCTTATGATTTTGATGTCGAAAGCGAGATAAGCTCTTTTTGTATCGGTCCAAGAAGGACGCGTTAAGCTGCGGAAGGACATCCTATCTTTGCGCCTTTGAAGGAGTAAAGGATAAGAAGTCTTGTGGATTTCATGATACAAACTCTCATCATATCAATGATTGCCGAGTGTTCGAGTAAAAATTCGAGAAGGCTATTCAAGATGGACACTTAAGATTTGATGGCAAGATGAAAGTAGACAAGAACCCATTCCCTCGAACATGGTCTCTTTCTCCATAGGCATGGTTGATGCCGGTGAGTCCAAGGAAAAGGGAAAGATGAAGGTTCGACATCGAAAGAGCCAAAGAGATTGGTTACTGTTGACCCTAATCGGCAAGTTACCAAGGAGGAAGTGCAACAAGCGCAGTTCAAGAATAGCCGAACAGAGAAGGGTCAAACTTCGGATGCGGCTAAGGAAATTGCCGAATACACGCGATCCGAGCGCGGGGTTACGACACGACACTTATTGAATAAGTGGCAATGGGAAAAGAAGATGGAGTATGATGAGGAAGCGAGTACATTGAGGAGGAGCGCGGAGTTCATGGCGAACGTCGGAGATATGAAGCGAAGTGCGCCAAAGGGAACAAGAAGAATACGAGGAGAGAGCAAGAGCAATCTCATTGGAATTGTTCCTTCTTCGAGTTTCTTGTTGGAATGAAGGCTTGAAATTACTGCCGAGAAACAATTGCCACGAATGCGGTGATCAATATTGAGTACGGGCAATCTCGAGTCAACCGCCGTCCCGTTCATGATAGACTTGAGATGAAAGTTCCGAAGAACGATCGGCGCCTAAAAATAAACAGTTTTGATGGATATCGGAGGAAAAGATTTGCAGACCAAACATGGGCTCACGGTAGTGTCCATACTACGGAAGAGAGCTCCTACGAGATGGCAAAAAGGTCAATGGTGCCCTCTGGTGCGGAAAAGCCGAAGAGAAGAGTTCGGCGTTTGAGAAATCAAGAGATGAAGCGAGGAAATAGCCAAAAAGAAGCCGGTATGGCGTCCTAAGAAAAAGGATGGTAGACGGGGCCCATCGGCTAATACTAACATGGTGTTCTTCATTCCATTAGAGTTTAAAGCTCCTGAAGACCAAGAAGTGCAAGATGAGGTATATTCAGATTTTGATGAGGTGAATGCCGAGACGATGGCTCAACTTGTGTTGACTCGGCAAGCAATCTTTGATAAGCCGGTTAAAAATCGTCATACGAAACCATTGTACTTGAAGGGATATGTCAATGGCAAGCCTTTAACTAAGATGCTTGTTGATGGAGGGGCTGCTATCAATATTATGCCCTATGCTACTTTCGGGAAACTTGGTATGACAAATGAAGATTTCTTTTGATGACATGATCCTTAGAGATTTTGCGGCAATGCTTCGATACTCGTGGAGCGGTACATGTGGAGCGATGATTGGATCCAAGACCTTGATCACTACCTTCTTTGTCATTGATGGCAAGGGGGCATATAGCATGCTTACGGGAAGGGATTGGATCCATGCTAATTCTGTATACCCTCAACTATGCATCAAATCCTTATTCGGTGGGTAGGAGATGATGTAGAAGTTGTTCGGCCGATGATTCGGTGAGTGTTGCCACTTCGAGCCTGCTTATTGGGAGTATGATGGACTAGATTGCCTTTCGGGTAAGGTATGGAAAGAAGGTCTGTCAATGTGTTCGACGGGGATCAACGGCCGATCCAAGCGATCGGCTCGACGGTAACTTTTAATGGGCAATCCAATCGATGGCAACAAAGGCAAACTGGGTCGTGGTTTCATGTCGGCCGACAAATTAGAAGAAATCAATGTTGGTGATAGCACAAAGTCAAGGCCGACGTATATCGGTGCAAATTTAGACCCGAATATAAATTGAAGTTAATAGAGTTGCTTGAATGAGTTCAAAGATTGTTTTGCTTGGGATTACGAGAGATGCCTGGGTTGGATCGATCGATTGTTGAGCATAAAGCTGCCTATAAAACCTGGATTTCGTCCTTTCAAACAACCTCCACGGAAAATCTATAAAGAGGAGGTATTGGCCGATGTAAAGAAAGAGATTGAGAGATTAATTGAAGCAAACTTTATTCGGCCATGCGGTATGCGAATGGATTTCAAATATAGTACTGTCTACAAGAAGAATGGAAAGATGAGGGTATGCATAGATTTGAGAGATCTCAACAAAGCTACTCCAATGGATGGATACCCAATGCCGTTGCCGATTTATTAGTGGATGCGGCGAGGTTATGAAGTTATCGGTTTTATGGATGGCAATCTTTGGCTACAATCAGATTTTCATGGCGAGTTGAAGATATTGCAAAGAGGCGCATTCGGATGTCCTGGTCACATTGGATTGTTTGAGTGGATAGTGATGACATTTGGATTGAAGAATCTTTGGTGCAACTTATCGAGAGAGCCATGAACTATATCTTTCATGAGTTAATCGGCAAGATTGTAGAAATTTATATTGATGATGTAGTAGTCAAATCCGGAGACCATGAAGGACATTTAGCCGATTTAAGAAAGACTTTGGAGTGCACAAGGAGACATGGCTTAAAGATGAATCCAAACAAGTGTGCTTTTGGAGTCTCGGGTGGTGAGTTTTTAGGGTTCTTGATCCACAAAGGAGGGATAGAAGTTGGAAAAAAGAGCGTGAAAGCAATAGACAAAGTTGTGCCCCCAACTAACCTTACTGAGAATTGCAATCATTCTTTGGGCAAGGTCAATTTCGTGAGAAGATTCATATCCAATTTATCGAAAGAGTGTTGCCTTTCTCTCCATTGTTGAAGCTCAAGAAAGATCAGAAATTTTATCTGGGGTGACATACGGCAAAAGGCTTTTGATGAAATCAAGCAATATATGAAGGCACCCGCCGATGTTGGTACCTCCACAACTTGAGAAGCCTTTCAAGTTGTATGTGGCGGCCGATAGCCTAACAATAGGATCGGCCCTTATGCAAGAGTTTGATGGAAAAGAGAGAGTAATAGCTTACCTTAGCCGAAAAGCTGTTAGATCTGAAACAAGGTATTCGGCTATAGAAAAGCTCTGTTTGTGTGTTTATTACTCATGCACCAAATTTCGACACTATTTGTTAAATGCCGAATGTGTGGTTATATCTAGTTTTGATGTAATTAAACACATGTTGTCAATGCCGATTTTAAGTGGGAGAATCGGCAAATGGGTATTAGCACCGTATCGAGTTTAATTTAAAGTATGAGTCGGCAAAAGCGGTGAAAGGACAGGCAATTGCCGATTTTATTACTCAACATCGTGATTTATCGTTGATATGATTAACATTGCCCCATGGGCATTATTTTTTGATGGATCATCATGTGACAAAGGTGGTGGTGCTGGTATTCTTTTGATATCCCCACGTGGAAAGATATTTGAGTTTGCTTTTTCAATTGAATATCCTGTCACTAACAACCAAGCGAGTATGAGGCTTTGCTTAGAGGGCTTAATTTGTTGGTAGAACTGAAGGCTGTTTTTGTTGAGGTATTTGGTGATTCTGAATTGGTAATCAATCGGTTAATGAGGACAATATGAATGCAAAAATGATGTCTTGCAAGGGTACCATGAACAATGTAGGGAACTTACGAAAAGTTTTTCAGTAGTTACTTTGCATCATATACCCAGAGAGCACAATGGAGAAGCAAATAAATTAGCTCAAGCTGCTTCTACGGATATCGGGAAAATCATGAAGTCTATACAGTGAGAAGAAGATGTTTTCAATTCGATCGGATAAGTAATTTGGAGAAGTGACATTATCAACTATCGAAAGATCCATCTCAAAGAGTTTCCGGAGGCTCGGGTATAAGGCATTTAAATTTGTGCTTCTTGATGATCGGTTGTACCACAAGTCTATAGATGGAGTGTTGCTCAAATGCTTGAGCCAAGAAGAAGCTAAGAAGATTATGTTTGAAGTCCATGAAGGAGCTTGTGGTGCACATCGATCGGCTTACCGAATGAAATGGATAATAAGGAGGACAGGGTACTTTTGGCCGACTATGTTGGAGGATTGCTTTGAATATTACAAAGGGTGTCGAGATTGTCGAGATATTTGGTAATGTTCGAGAGCACTGCATCTGTTCGAATCCGATAATTAAACCTTGGCCGTTCGAGAGGATGGGGTATAGATTTAATTGGACAGATCAATCCTCCATCTAGCAAAGGACACAAGTTTGTGTTGCTAGCAACAGATTATTTCACCAAGTGGGTTGAAGCTATCCCTTTGAAAAAGGTCACATCGAAAATATGATCAGTTTTGTCAAGGAACATATAATTCATAGGTTTGGGATTCCACTGAGACCATTACAACGATCGGGGGACTCAGTTCACTTCTTGAGTTTTGTGATTTTGCCGAAAACATGGGGATAAGGCTGTATAATTCTTCTCCTTATTATGCACAAGCCAATGGCCAAGCGAAGCGTCAAATAAGATCATGATCAAGATTATTCGAGAAGAAAATCGATGAGAAGCCAAGGAGATGGCACTTGGTCCTTAATGAAGCATTGTGGGCTTACCGAATGGCTTGCCATGGGTCCACACAAGCATCTCCATATGAGTTGGTTTATGGACATAATCTTTGTGATGCCTTGGGAGTTGCAATCGGGATCAAGGAGAGTTGAGTTACAAAAGGACTGACGAGAAAAAAGATTATAAGGATCGATGATGGATGAGTTAGAAGATTTGCATTTGATTCGTCTTAAGGCCTTGGAGAATATTGAGAAGAATAAAATACGTGTTGCCAAGTACTACAACAAGAGAGTTAAAATTAAGCAATTTGCGAAGGAGAATTGGTTTGGAAAACAATATTGCCAATTGGTACCAAAGACAGAATATTCGGCAAGTGGTCTCCGAATTGGGAAGGACCTTTTCGGGTTGTCGGTTGTGCACTGGCAATGCGTATATATTAAAAACGCTGTTTGGAGAAGAACTTACTAGAGCCATCAATGGCGGATACCTTAAGAAGTTTTATCCAAGTATCGAAGTTGGATCTTAATTGTGATTATGACATAAGCGTGGTATAGCCGATTGAATAAAATCGCCTTGAGCAAAGGAAAGAAGTTGGAAAGAAGTAACCGATAATATTATCGCCTCTAGTGGAAAGATAGCCGATATCGTGTGTATCGTCTTGAGAACAAAAATAGCCGATACGGTTGTATCGCCTTTAGTCGATTTTTAAAAGTATAAGTGAAGGTTTGATCTTATCTCTCAGTGATAGGTTTATCGGGAGAAGATAAAGGGAATTGAAGTACTACGCTACAAACCGTCAAGTCATGGAACGGGACCGAGATCTAATCGGCTAAAATGATGTCATGCGATTCGGGAGTTTTCGTTTGGGAAGAGCGTTGCGATCGAGTTCTAGCTAAGGGAAAATTTGCAAAGAAGCAAATACAAGAGACGAATGTCATCACGGACAAGCAAGAACAAGAAGAGGACCAACATTCTTCATTAAAATTTTATTTACAACCCGCGCCAATCCTAGTACAAGCTACTCCTCTTCTTCGTTGAAGAGCTTGTTGAGGACGACTCGGGGTTGGTGGCGTTGGCCATGGCGTCGGCGTGGGCGTCGTAACCCCAGGAGGCCCTCGATGTCGTCGACTTCGTGAGGGAGCCCGCCGCGGAAGCCGGTCGGCATCGGAGCGTAGTCGTCCCCGTCCAGGACGACATCCCCGCCAGGCCGAGGGAGGTGCCGAGGCGCACGCCATGAAGGGCAACCTGGTCGACCTGACCAGGCACCGCCTCGAGGCGCTCCACCAGCGTCGCCCCTTGGGCGTTCACGTGGTTGGCCGCCGCCATCGCCGCCACCTTCAAGCGGTCCGGCTCCGCGGTGAGGTCACGCAAAGAAAAAATAAGATTAATCAATGAGCGAGATGAATCGGAAGGAACATGGGTTGAAGGCAATTGGCGAAAAGTGAATGCGGTGATGGCCTCGCTCATCGCCGGCGGTTGTCCTCCAACTCCGGTGAGCGATCCGAACTTCTTGGTTTCTTCACCAAGAAGCTCCATCGCCTCATCCCGCTCACGGCGATACGCGGCGGCGTCGTAACGGGCATGCGGCGGGATCTCCTCGTCGTTCCTCTCCCATATAGGAACGTACGGCCGACCCCGATGAAGCCGGCGAAGCCGGTGCCGGAGAAGGAGCGGGAGCCGGGCTGGAGCGGGAGCCCAGCGAAGCGCGAGGCGTCAACGCCCGCGGCCGGCGCCGAGGAAGCGCCATTGGCCGGTGCTGATCCTCGCCGTCCTACAAACGAGGTACCGTCAAGATCGGCTAATTTAGAAAAAACACGAGACAAGATGGGGAGATCGTTTCTTGCAGGGACGGCGACCACCACGGCTGCTTCCCTCCGCGCGTCCACCACGGGGAGCGAGAGCGGAGCGAAGAGGGAGCGTGGGTGCCGGCCCGGGCGACCCGCCTCCGGACATTGGCGATGTAGTCGCCGGTGTTTGATAGCCACTGAAACGGATCAAGAAGATAAGCAACCGCAAAGGGGGCAGAGGTTCAGATCGGGTAAAGACTATCGAATAGCACAACTCAAGGGATTAGAGATCTCACCGCCGGCGCCGGTTGCTACTACCCTCCGCCTCGTCCTGGGCAGGACGCTTATTACGATCTCCGCCGCTCGCCATTGGTGATGGTGGGGGTTTTTTGGGCTTGAAGGCAAGGAGGAAGTGGAAGAGATTGAAGAAGATAGCAAGCTGCTTGTGTTTGATGTGGTGATGGTGGGAGCCGTGGTCCTATTTATGAACGTGGGAGCCGTGGAGGCGTGGGAAAGCCAAGCGACGAGTAGGGTTTCCACGTTTATGGGCCGATGTTGAGTTGGGCCGAGCCCATTACTACTGGCGATTCGGTTACCATACGCTCGGTCGGCTAAATAGGCTGATGAAAGTTATTCGGCTAAAGTGAACGCTTGAAGCGGCAATAGTTACGTTCGGGCGATATACGCGTCTATGAGTACGGTTGTAATTGGAAGAGCCGAATGGTAACGAAGCGAGAGAAAAAGATAAAGATTATCTACTTTTCAAGAGAAAAGAAATTGTTTTCAAGTATGACAAGGCCAAGCCTAAGAGTCTACATCTTCAAGTACAAGCCAAGCATCTATACATTTAAGAAAGAATTGATAACGGCAAGAGCATCAATCTTGATTCGGTTGGCCTCATCAAGAGCTTTTGGTCCTCTTCTTGAGAATCTTGGATATTGGACGGTTTGCTTTTGATTTGCCGCGTCTCCTTAATGACGATTGTATTTTGGATTTAGCCGAATCAAGAGATGGCAGATTTGCGAGCTTAGTTTCATGAGACTGAATATTGGCATTCGGTTGAGCCAATTGAGCTTCAAGTTTGGCTTTTTCTTCTCTCATGACTGCAAGCTCTGGTTCTAAGGTACTCAAGAGATGCTCAGTTGACTTGATGCTAGAATAGAGCTCCTTGGCCTGCTGTTCCTTGGCCATTTTTCTTTTCTCCAGATCAACTTTGGTGGACATATTCTTGTGTGCTCTCTTGATAGCAGCAAAATGATCATCAAGGTGTGATAAAGCGTCTATGGCGGCCTTGAGATTGGAAGGAAGCTCTTGATCAATAAGCTCTGCTATTTCCCTTATTTTGTCTGAGTCTTGGGCCAAAGCAACAATATCCTTTTTCAGAAATGAGATTATATCCTTTAGCTTGGCTTGACTCTCGATGACATTGCTTGGTTGGAAGAAACTTCATCGTCTTTGTCCCCAAGCATACTCTTCGGCGATAAGGGAAAAGCTGGCTTGAGGGTGAGAGTGTCTGTTGATGAACAAGGAAGGTAATTTAACCGAATGACTCAGTTGGAAGTAAAAATAATCAAGTGGAGTAAAATAATACCTCCTCGGCAAAAGCACGATCAATGGCATCCTGGGTAGCATCAAGACTCGAGTGACTAGTGCGATTCTTGCTCGCCGAGAGATAGCAGTGTCATGGCTTGTTGATGCATCTTGGATTGCCGAAGGAGTTAAAACTGTAATCTGGTGAGAGAGATTTTTCTCTGCTACTTCTCCCTGATCACCTGTTTGTTCATCAACCTGATGAGAGGGAATTTCTTCTGCTATATCTCCTTGTTCACCTACTTGATCGTGCCTGATGCATATCAAGATCATTGGTGAGCTCATTGTTTGCTTGACCAATGGAGGCTCCAGGAGAGTTGTCCAAGATCACTACCCTATCGGGACTTTGAGGGTTGGCACGCACATGTTGAAAGAAAGTGATAAGTGCAAAACACACTTGCGAGATGGAAAATAAAGGATAAAAAACATTCATACCCGAGGGAGTGGTTTAGCTTTCTTAGATCTTGTTTTCTTGGGAATTGCGGTGTCCTTGATAGGGGAGGAAGAAGTTTTTCTTTTGAGATCTTTCGGGGAGCACCGTATCGTCAGGTATCTTGTTGAACACTGTCAGACTTGGAGCATCATGCCCCAAAGCAGCAACGGGGCCGGGTTGCCAATATTGAACCTCTGGAGGACTTGGAGGAGCAATGTCCTGTTCAAAGGAGATGTTTTAGAAACAGAACAGAGATATGAAGTAAAAGGTGGCTGTGAGTGTGTACCTCATCATCAGAAGAAAATGAAGGCATCAAGACTTGGCATAAAGGGTGAACTTGTGCTCTGAAGATATGAGAATGCCATTCTTGCCACCAGAGGTTGAAGGAAGAATGAGTAGCTTCAATTATCACCAGAGGATTGGGCTCATATGTTGGAAGCTTGCATCCAAGATTGAAGACTTTGTTGGCCTCGGTTATATTCAGCGGTGTCTCCCGGGTCCGATGATGCTCGAGAAATATGGCCTTGGGGGGCAGGTGACCAAGTCCAAAGCTGTCGGCAACCATGTTTGGATTATAAAATTCATAAGTTGAGCTTATCAACCGACCATGGTGAAATTCTCCGCGCGGCAGAGCACAGGGCTTGATGAAAGCATTGAAAATGTCCCTGGAATCATCATCTATGCAGCCCAACTCATAGCTGAATCTGCAAGGGAGAGTTAAATTTTCATTTTCCCTGTAGGGAAACCAGATCATGTGGTTGAATCCCTTGTAGAAGATCTTGAAAAGATGACCCAGGTCTAAGTCAATAATGATTGAAGATGCAGCCTCTCCATATGTCGACAAGATTTGTATGCGGGGTCTTCACCTTCAAAGCATAATTGATTGAAGGAAAGTTCAGATTGTGGAGATCTGAGAGACAATCGATGCATGTATAGTTGCAACCACATCTGGAGAAGCCACCATGGTCCATTGACACAGGAGATTTCGCCCGATTCCTCATCTGGACGATAATCTGGTGCATCATGTGGTAGAAAGCTCCCCGAGATATTTGCCTAAAGGAATCAGCTTGCCTGTAGCCAATTCTTCACCATCACTATGTGATTCGAGTGGGCTCATTGGACTTGCCACAGAAAATGAATCTGCATAACCACATGTTCATGAATGCCCTATACTCTTTATCGAGACACGGGGCCGGTTGAAGCATAAGCCTGGACATACTTGGCCCTGACCTCCTCCGATTTGATCGCCTTCGTGAGTGGTGCTTTTGTATTTGAATGGGTATGTTGGCTTGGTAATGTTTAAACCAGTCATCATAAAAATGTCGAGAGAGTGATCGACATTGGGCCATGACCGAAGATGAACGCATTGATGGCGTCGGACCGAAGTGGGAAGCGGCTATCGGGGAGGAGTCGTTCCTAGGTATTTCGGCTAAAGAAAGCTCGGACAATGCTGAATATCTTGGGATTCCCAAAAATCACTGCTCCTGGACTGCATCCTACGGTACCAATCACGCCATCCTGTGATTGAAGGAAGGGGCCATGTTTTGAAAGTATTCGGCCATCTGTTTGGGGGAGAAATCCTAGACTTAAAGGGGATCCTCAGGGTTTCCTTTTCAATAAATTCCCTTGGATTGGGGTCTCCCCGCGGACCAAGAAAAAATGATCCAGGACACGCAAGATTGGAGATCAAGATCTCATTCTTCATTTCCTTTAAGAAGAAATTGAAGCAAATGGATCAAAAGGTGCATCGGAAATTGATTCGAAAGAATTGCCGAATGGGTAAAGCAAGTAGGGTTACCTCTAGAAACTCCTCTTGAGTTCTGTCGCCATGATGGAGTGGTTGAAGTCTCGTCGCCATTGAAGTCAACGAGCGCAGATCTCAAATGGCGGCTGCGGGTGTTGGCGGTCTTGACCTAGATGAAAGGCGCTGACAGTCAATTTTGAAATAAAACCCTTTTATCTCGAAATTGAGGGGGCATGTGTTAACACCAGAATTTGGTCAGGAATATGACGGGTGGGCCCACGAGGAGCAGAGAGAGGAA
Source organism: Themeda triandra (assembly GCA_018135685.1). Lineage (NCBI taxonomy): Eukaryota > Viridiplantae > Streptophyta > Magnoliopsida > Poales > Poaceae > Themeda > Themeda triandra. The sequence goes on from JAENPR010001506.1 coordinate 20,543, forward strand.
TTCGGCAAGTGCATATGCGGTCGGCTAATTTCCATGTGTTCGGCAAATGGCCAAGCGGTCGGCAACTGCTTTATTTGAAGGCGGAGAAAGGAAAAAGGAAGCTGATCGAAAAGGGAAGGAGTCGTGATGATCAAGGACTCCGATTATGGATAGAGTTAGCATGTCTTTGTCTTTCCAATTTTGGTTAGATAGTTCGTAAGTGCTTAGGACTCATGTTTTGTCCGGGGTATAAATATAAACCCTCGACCATTGTAATAGGGGTTCACAACCAAATCAATACAACCGGCTACGCGCCACCCTTCGAGTCCTTTAGTCGTGTCGTCGAGTTCTTCGAGAGGGCCAATCGATCCGTCGACCTCCGTAAGTCCCGGCAACCTTGTTATCATGTCTAGTATCGTGCGGCGGATTTAGATGTGATGCAAGTAGTCTCATCCGTTTTGCTTAGTATCGTGCGGCGGATTTAAGCTTAATGATGGGAAGTTTTTGCTTGTGCCTTGTATCGTGCGGCGGATTAAGACATGAGTAAAGATAGTTATCGGCTCTTTTAGATTTGGCAAGATCTAATAGATTCATTAAGTTATCACGTGTTGCATGCTTTATTTAATGTTTAATTATTTGCAACACTCTTTTGCCCAATCTAGATTGATACTCTTTCGGCTTGTTGATTGTTCCTTTCATGCTTATTCAATACCGAGTAGATCAAGCTCATATAGCCGAATTAGATCGATCTAGATTGTTACATGTTGCGGGTTCATTCACGTTATATGTAGATAAGCCTTGACGGGACCGGGTACCGTGCGGATGCGAGGTCTTTGGGTTACTCTAGAGCTAGTCATCCGGTGGACTAGAGATCGGTTTAATCGATAGGCTCCTTTTACATGTTGCTTGTTTGTTCCTTCTTCATGGACCCCGATTCGGCAATCTTGCCGATACGGTTATGCTTATACATGTAGCAAGTATCTATAGATCTGTTAGATAATTATATGCTTTTAGCTCTTTATTGCTAGATTGTATCATGCGGTGGATTGATCTAGTAGCAAGGAGTGGTGTAAATTCATAGTGAGTGGTATCATGCGGTGGATTAGCTTGCTTGGGTTTATGCTCGACGGGTTTATGAAGGCTAGACGTGCGGCGAGACTAGTTGGAGTAGCCTATGCATGTGTTGTTTAGTAGATTTATATTTATAAGTTACTTATTCTTAATTTTTAGTGCTTAAAGATGCTTTAAACATGAGATGTAGTTTGATATGCTTCAATGATTTAATCTTGTTCAAACATGTCTTCATTTCTTGTATTCGGCTAGTTTGTTCTGTTTACATCGGTTATGTTACTTTAGCCGAATGAAGCGCATCCTGTTGGCGATAGCTTCCATAGCTATGTGTCGTCGTAAGTGGCTTCGGGGCCGTAAAGATGGAACTGTCTGGTCTCACCAAAGACGTTCCGGTTATGATCTTACCGTTTTATCCCTTGTCGATTTTCAGGTCAAATCGGCGCACGCCACCGGATTCGAGACGCCGGGCACCCGATTGAAGCTAGGCTTTCCGGCTTGCTGTGTGTGAGACGCAGGGTGGTCACATTTTGCGTCAACAAGTATGCATCCATTTTTTCGTCATGGCAGCTTGAGGCTTTCATTACTTGGTCGATGACGAGCTGCGAGTCGCCTCGAGCATCGAGGCGTCGGACCCCAAGCTCGATGGCAATGCGCAACCCGGTAACGAGCGCCTCATATTCCGCCATGTTGTTTGAGGCGGCAAAGTGGATGCGTACCACGTAACGCATGTGTACTCCAAGGGGTGAGATGAAGAGTAGGCCCGCGCCCGCTCCTGTCTTCATAAGTGACCCGTCGAAATACATGGTCCACAGCTCAGCCTGGATCTGGACTGGAGGGAGTTGGACGTCGGTCCACTCAGCGACGAAGTCCGCCAGTACTTGGGATTTGATAGCTTTTCGTGGGGCGTATGTGATGGTCTCGCCCATGAGCTCGACCGACCACTTGGCGATTCGACCCACGACTTCCCGGTTCTGGATAATTTCCCCAAGTGGGAATGATGTTATCACCGTCACCGTGTGACTAAGAAAGTAATGCTGGAGTTTTCGACGGGTGAGTATGATCGCGTAGAGCAGCTTTTGGATATGGGGGTATCGAACTTTGGCGTCTGAGAGCACCTCACTGATGAAATACACCGGCCGCTGGACGGGGAGCACGTGCCCCTCTTCCTGCCTCTCGACCACTATGACCGTGCTGACCACCTGAGTGGTTGCGGCGACATAGAGGAGGAGGGACTCGGCGGGTATGCCGTCTCGAGCCGGTCGTGGCGGCACGAGCACGGGAGGAGATGTGAGCATGCTCTTCAGTTTCGAGAGGGCCTCCTCTGCCTCAGGCGTCCACGTGAAGTGCTCGGATTTTCTGAGGAGTCGGTACAACGGCAAGGCTTTTTCTCCCAGGCGCGCAATGAACCGACTGAGTGCAGCTAAGCATCCAGTGATCTTTTGTACCCCTTTTAGGTCTCGAATCGGCCCCATTCTCATGATGGCCGCGACCTTCTTGGGATTGGCCTCGATGCCGCGCTGGGAGACGATATACCCTAACAACATGCCTCGAGGCACGCCAAAGACACACTTCTCGGGATTCAACTTGATGTTTTTAGCCCGGAGGCATCCAAACGTCAACTTGAGGTCTTCGACAAGGTTCTCTACTTTTCGAGTCTTGACAACGATGTCATCGACGTAGGCCTCGACGGTCTCCCCTATGTGTTTCTCGAAAACATGAAGCATGCAGCGCTGGTATGTCGCCCCAGCGTTTCGAAGGCCGAAAGGCATTGTGACATAACAGTACATGCCCATAGGGGTGATGAAAGAAGTCGCGAGCTGGTCGGACTCCTTCATTTTGATTTGGTGATAGCCCGAGTAGGCATCGAGAAAGGAAAGTACTTCACAACCCGCAGTGGAATCAACAATTTGATCTATTCGAGGCAAAGGAAATGGAACTTTGGGACATGCTTTATTTAAACTAGTGTAATCTACACACATCCTCATTTTCCCATTCTTTTTCTCTACTAATACAGGGTTAGCTAACCACTCGGGATGATGTACCTCCTTGATGAATCCGGCCTTCTCGAGCTTCTCAACCTCCTCGCGGATGATCCTACGCTTTTCCTCGTCGAAGCGGCGCAGGCGTTGTTTGACAGGTCTTGAACCGGGACGGATCTCCAAGGCGTGCTCGGCGACATCCCTTGGTATGCCCGGCATATCCGAGGGACTCCACGCAAACATGTCAGCGTTTGCGCGGAGAAAGTCGACGAGCACTGCTTCCTATTTTCTTTGTCGAGGGAGGTGCTGATGGTCAGCGTCTTCTCCCCCGAGGAGCTTGGATCGAGCGGGATCTTCTTGGTGTCGTCGGCGGGGTCGAAGTTGCCAGCCTGTCGCTTGGGGGTCGGAGGAGAGGCCTCAGCTGCCATGTGATCGAGCATCATGGCTAGATCTTTAGATGTCCCCAGCACATTTGTCAGTGACTCCCCGTTCTCGACGCACTCCACATCGCAATGGTATGCGTGCTCGTACGTGGAACTGACAGTGATGACTCCTTTTGGTCCCGGCATCTTGAGTTTGAGGTAGGCATAGCTGGGGATCGCCATGAACTTTGTGTAGCATGGCCTACCCAAGATGGCGTGATACGTCCCCTCGAAACTGGGCACGTCGAAGGTTAAGATCTCTCGATGAAAATTCGAGCGTGTCCCAAAGACGACGGGGAGGTCGATGCGGCCGATCATGAACGCTTTTTTGCCAGGGACCACTCCGTGGAAGCCCCCGGCGCTCGGCTGGAGGTCAGCTCTTGTGAGGCCGAGCAACGTGAGGGTCTCCATGTAGATGATGTTGAGGCTGCTGCCTCCATCCATGAGGACTTTGGTGAAGCGAGCGTTGAGGATGATTGGGGCAACGACGAGAGGGTATGAGCCGGGATTGGTGACATGGTCTGGATGATCATCACGGTCGAATGTGATGGGAGCATCCGACCAGTCGAGGAACTGAGGCGTGGCGGGTTTCATGGCAAAAACCTCCCTGCGCTCGGCCTTCCGCTCCCGGCGTGTCATCTGGGTGGTCGGGCCGCCGTAGATCATGTAGCACTCAGTGATGGGTGGATACCCACCGTCATCATCGTCGTTGGCTCGATCCTTGCCACCCTTATCCTTCTTGCCATCGTCCTTGTCAATGCCGAGCTTCTTGAAGTAACCTCGAAGCATGCGGCAGTCCTCGAGGTTATGCTTGACCGGCTCCTTGTGGTACGGGCACGGTTGCTTCAGCATCTTGTCGAAAACGCCCCCATCCGGAGGGGGTCTAGGCTTCTTGCGCTCGGCTACGGCCACCTCGTCTTCCACGACCGCGCGCTTGCCTTGCTGGTTGCCCTTCTTCTTCTTCTCGCTCTTCTTCTGGGCCTTGCTCGAGCCCTCCCCACCTCCTGGGGGTGGCGCGGGCTTGTTCCCTGCCCCACCAAAGAAGGCCCCCACGGCCTCGTCGCCGGCAGCGTAGTCGGCGACGACGTCCATGAGCTCGTTCACCGTCTTTGGGCGGTTGCGCCCGAGCTCTCTCACGAGCTCTTTGCACGTGGTGCCTGAGACAAACGCTAGGATGACGTCGTGGTCTGGGATGTGCGGCAGCTTGGTGCGCAGCTTGGAGAAACGTTGAGCAAAATCCCGGAGAGATTCCGTGGTATTTTGCTTGCAATTACGGAGGTCCCACGAGTTGCCAGGTCGGATGTATGTGCCCTTGAAGTTCCCCTCGAAAATCTGGACCAGGTCGGCCCAATCATGGATCTGATGGGGGGGAAGCTCCTCGAGCCACCGTCGAGCGGTGTCAGAGAGAAACAATGGGAGCTGGCGTATGATCGCCTTATCCTCTCGAGCCCCTCCCAGCTGGCAGGCCAGCCGGAAGTCGGCAAGCCAGAGCTCTGGCTTGGTCTCCCCGTTGTACTTTACCACGCTTGCGGGGGGTCGAAACGGGTTTGGCAACGGCGTGTTGCGGATTGCTCGGCTGAAGACTCGAGGGCCCGGCGGCTCGAGACTCTGCCGGTCCTCGTCGCTGTCGTAGCGGCCCCCTCGATGGGCCTTGTAGCCACGGTCCTCGGCACCCGCTGCCTTGCGTCGTCGGTTGTCGTTGATGTCATGACGCGCATCTTGAGGCGCACGGTTGTCGAGGATGCGTTCTCGAGCAGGGGCTCTACCACCTCGAGGGGGCGCCTCTTGGTGGACGGAACCCTCCCGCTCGTGCCGTGGTTGCTCTGGGGCTGCCTCACGCTGTTTTGAGGCCAAGCTCTCGGCTTGCTGAACGGCCGCGACTTGGAGGAGCCCCTGGATCTCGTCTCGTATCCGCAATGCATGCGGATTCGAGGGCGCTGGCATGTCCCGCAGCAGCATAGCTGCCGCTAGCACATTTTGGCTTGCTCGAGGAAAGTGGGCCGGCTCAGGCGGCGCTTCCGGTCGCCCGTCGTTGACGATGCGGTTGAAGACGTCTCGTGCCCTTCCTCGAGCGCCAAGGGCTCGAGGAGGGGGCGGGTGGTTCTGCTCAAGCGCGCGCTTGAGCAGCTCCAGATTCACGCGTTCCTCGTCCATCTTGGCCTCGATTTCCCTGAGCTGAGCCCATTGTGCTGCTTGAGCATCGTCCTCAGGTCGTCGATTGTCTTGTGCTTGTGGCGGCGGTCCGCGTGGCTCAATCACCTGCAGGGCTGCGGCTGCCGACGACCCGACCGCCGGGGTCACGTCTGCCCGGTTGGCCGCAGGGACGGCCGTGGCGGCGCCATCTCTGGTCTCCTCATCCGACGGGACGTTGTCGTTGAGGTGAAAGCACTCGCGAGCCGGGTCATAGCACCCTGAGTCTGAGTCATCGGAGTCTGGGTGAGAGCCGGACGGCGTCCAGGGCCTCCCCGTGTTTTCCTCCTCGATCCGGCGGCGCATATCTCCGAGCGTGTTGCGGCGTTGCGAGCCAGGTGCTCTGTCAAACTCGCGGTCTATTGACGCCGGCCACACAACCTCTAAGTCCATGGTGGCACACAGGAGGGGGCCGGGGCCCTCCTCCCGCGGTCCCATGGTTGACCGGATCTCGTTGGCATACGTGGCGGCGGCGTTGGTGAGCCCAAACGGGCGCCTGCGACGAGCTCGGTAAAGTCCGTGCGGCAGTAGGTTGGGCGACGTCGGCCGTGCGCACGCTTGAGGCGCCGTGCCGGGCTCTCGCGGCGAGCGCATGGCAAATGTGAAGCCAGGGTCCACGTCATGGATTCCCCGCCCATGTGCTACTTCCTGCCGCACACTTGGCACCCCGGCTGGGTGCACCGTGGCGTCTGACTGGGAGGGCACACGAGCTGGGTGCTCGAGGCCCTGCGCCGGCTGACGGCGATGCTGATGCTGGTGGTGTCGGCGACGCGGTGGCGAACCGTGGTGGCGCGGTCGGCGCGCGACCCCACCGGCGCGTGGGGGTGACGAGCGTCCCCCTCCTGGTTCTCCAATTGAGAGTAGAGCCATGTCGCGGCCTGGGCCGAGCGACATGAACTCTAGACTCCCGAACCAGATCACCGTGGCGAACGGGAACGAAGGAGTGGGTGATGCCATCCGGAAAATGGCGGGAATCGAACGGAAAGCACGCGACACCCCCTACCTGGCGCGCCAACTGTCGGTGTTTCGTACCCCGGGGGGTATTACACCAACAAGTAAATTTCTATGCGTGCTCCCTATTCCGGATGGTGATGCAAGATGGACACAATCGTTTATCCTGGTTCAGGCAAAAAGTGCCCTACGTCCAGCAGAGGGGTGAGTTCTGTATTATCTTGCACCGGGGTGCTTGTACAGGGGCGAATACAAGCGAGTCCTGAGACTTAACGTGTGTGAAAGCGTGTTGTGAATGAAGGCGTCAAAAAATGTCGTCCATGAACTAAGCCCTGGCGTCCCCTTTTATAGGCCAAAGGGAGGCTCAGGAGTACAGAGTAGATAGGGCTGTAGTAGCGTGACGTCGAGCTACGTGTGCCGTGTCAAGTCGTCGAGACTGTAGACGCTCCGCTTGGTCTGGCTCGAGCCTGTAGCAGCGTGGTCGACGATGTCCTGCTGGTCCTTCTCGATCGTGGGCTGACGTAGTCGAGGTATGGTGCTGTCGTAGTCGAGGTATGGCGCCCGGGAACCCCGCAGTATGGCCGTCGAGGTGGGAAAGACAGAACACTGTGCGTCCTTTGTTCAGGTTGCGTCCGTCACCACTCCTCGAGTGGTTGGAAGCTGCCTCGAGGGGGCAGTGATCCGAGCGACGGGACGGGACGGCGTAGTTGGTGGCACAGTGTGTTGACGATGGCGTCAGGAGAGAGTGCCGTACGCGCCACAGTACCCGGCGTGGTGTAATAGTGCAGCCTGGCACGCCTGAATCCCGGGTATGGGCAGCGGAATAGGAGAAGCGACCGGCATACTTCACACTGTGCCGCGCACTGTAGCTATGGGGTTAGGTGGAGCGAGCATACTTCCCACTATTACATATACTGTAGCCATGTGCGTGCCTTGGATAGGCAATGATTGTGGGCGGGCTCGAGCGGCTGCTCGCTCGAGCATTTTCCATACCGCTCGAGCGGTTGCCTGCTCGAGCGGTTTCCGTCCCGCTCGAGCGGTTGCCCGCTCGAGCGGTTTACGTCCCGCTCGAGCGGTTGCCCGCCCGAGCAGTTTACGTCAGTATCTTGAGCAGTCGTACGCTCGAGCAGTTTCCGTACTTCTTGCTCGAGTGGGTGAGCGGCCGTTGCTTTAGCCAGCAGGTCTCTGAGGCCTTGCGGGCCTGATAGTGGGCCGGCCCAGTGGGAGGAGTATTGGGGTTTTTCTGGTTAGTTCTCGGGAGATTTAGAGGCCAGATGGGTTGGGTTATCTTCCTCTAATGTACCTGATTTGGGACCCCCTAATCTAGGTACCCGACAAGTAGGAAAATAAATATGCTAAGGTAAAAATGCAATGCTGGAAAGTAATTGCTGATAAATACCAAGTTACCTCTTGGCGCGGCGTTCGGTGGTTTTAAGTCCTCCGAACAGGACTTGTCATGTTCGCTTATTTTTCAAGGGGCGCATTGGCTGGCGCCTCTGATGATGTCGCCTCGTGTGTAGGAGTTGATTCTGATTTTTCTTTTACTTTCCACACCGTCTTTGTTGGAGAGGGTGACCTTGAGGAGGAAGTTTCTTGGGGCACTTGGTTTTCTTCTGGTAGCACCTCTTCGGGTTCTTCTACAATGTTCTTCTCTTCTGGGTATCGATCTTCATATCTAAACACTTCTCCCTCATAGTTGGCCCATCCATCTGTAGTGATGTTCTTCTTGTTCTGGCGATGGGTACGCTGCCTTCTCCTTGTTCTGTTCTTCTTGGGCTCCTCAGTGATTATATAATTATTATTGAAGTAGCGGCGTACCTTCTCAGTGGGAAAGTGGAAATGAATCTCTCCTGTCCCAATATAGATGATAGCTCTGGTGGTGTTGAGGAATGGTCTTCCTAGGATGATTGGAGGATCATAGTCATTTCCCATGTCAATGACTAGGAAGTCGTAGGGACATAATGGTCATCTATCTGGATGAGGACATCCTTCACTTCTCCTTCGACGAAGCGGAATGTACGATCTCGCCATCCGCAATTGTGCATAGGTAGGCTCCAAAGGCATAGTGCCATATAGATACTCATAGGTTACCTTGGCCATGATGTTGACGCCCGATCTGGTGTCACAGACAGCTTTATTGAAAGAGCTTTTGTTGATGGAGCATTGAATGGTTGGGACACCTGGGTCATCCTTCTTGATTAGACGTGGGGATCTGAGTAAGTGGTCATGCTCCTTGTGGACTGCAGTGACCATCCTCACTGTCTCCGTCTTCTTGGTCTTCTTATCTTTGTTCTTGCTCTTCTTAGCTGGATTCTTCTTCTTCTCACTGTTCTGTTGATGAGGGTGTGGGCTGCAAAGACTCTGTTTTTGAAGAAGAAGGTTTCTCTCTTGCCCTTGATGTTGAAGATGATCTTGGCGGTGTTGGCATACATGATGGCTCCAGCGGTGTTCAAGAATGGTTGTCCCGAATGACGGGGACCTTTCATCACTGCCTGTATCCACTACCACGAAGTCTGCAGGGACATACGAGTTGCCTACTCGTACACATATGTCTTCAAGTACTCCCAAAGGAACACGGAGTGACTGATCTGCAAGCTGCAAGCACATGGTTGTGTATGCTAAGGGGCATCTGAATAACTTCTCATATATCACTCTTGGCATAATGTTGATGCTTGCACCGAAGTCACAGATTGCCTCATTAAAGTTAGTACTTCCAATGGAGATCGGAATGACTGGTCTCCCGGATCGCCCTTCTTGATTGGCGAGTTGAGTCAATCCATGATCCCTTCGATGGATCACTCCGGCTATCTTCTACATTGAATATATCAACAAGATTTGCGAGTCTCGAGCTCTTCGGGTTGTCCGCCGTTTACCTTGACCGAGTGGAGGGAGCAAGGTTGACAAGCTGTTGTACACGTGACTCAAGTATCTTGTTGAAGCTGAGCGACTCTTGATGGCATTGGAAAAGCCATCCATTTACGTCTTGCTGAGTGTCTCTAGGACCTTGTCATTTGATGTCGGCTTCTTGGACAGATTGTCCATCATCTTGCCTTGATTCAGCACTAACTCTCTCAAAGTAATTTGGTTGTAATTATTGTAGGAGGAGTTGTTACCTTGATAGTTGCACGAATAATTGCCGAGTAGTTAGGCCTCTGCTGCTGATTCCAACCTTGATTCTGGCGAGGACGATAGTAATTATTATTGTTGTTGTTGTTGTTGAGGTAGTTCATGTCCTCCTTGCTCACGGGCGGTTAGCAGCTGTGTGCCCGGTCTCTCCACACTCTTCACATGTCATGCGAGCATCATGTATGTGCATGACTTCTTTCTTCTCTCGGGGCTCTCTCATCGAGCCTCTTCATTAGCAGATCCATCTTGGCGACAGCATGTCTACCTCTTTCAATTGGTGCATTCCTCCACCTCTCTTGCGGGTCTCGAGTTCTTTCTTCACTCCAACCTTGGTTGGATGCCATCTTCTCCACAAGAGGCGTGGCTTGAGGAATAGTGAGTGATAAGAATGCACCTCCAGCAGAAAGCATCCATCGTCTCACGTGTCTTGTTGCTAAGCCCATGGTAGAATGTACGCATAAGCGAGCCAATTCTCCATGCCATGATGAGGACACTCGAGGATGTAATCTTGAAAGCGCTCCCAAGCTTCGGGACAGTCTCATCATGGTCTTCTTTGAAAGCTTGATATCTTCCCGCGGAGAGCATTTGTCTTGCCCATGGGGAAGAACTTCGCCAAGAAATTGGTGGAACATAGTGCCCACGTAGGATTCTTCTCCTTATTGGCGTAGAACCCCGCTTCGCTCTCCCCAAGAGTGAGAATGGGAAGAGGCGAAGTAGTATAGCATCTCTCGGGGACATCCTTGATGGTGAAGGTGCTACAAATCTCTAGAAAGTGTTGGAGATGAGCACTAGCATCTTCATGGGCCTTCCCCGTAACCGGCTTGCTTGCACCATGTTGATTAGCGCAGGCTTGAGCTCAAAAGCTCCTTCAATGTCCGCAGCTGGTCCAGTACGAATATTGGCCGTAGTTGGAGCTGAGAACTCGCGGAGTGACTTGTTCGCCATGGCTTCAAACACTGGTGCCAAGTTGAGTTGATGATGATGATTGATTGGTCTTCTTCAACTTGCTTCTGGCCTTCCTGAATAAAGCTTCTGGATTGTCAATATAATTATCAGGAAGAGTAGTCTTGATTACCCTGCATAAAATACACAAGTAGACAAAACAAGGGTAATCCTGTAGAGATGGGTTAGTATGAAAAAGACTACTCAATCACATTATCTAGTGCAATGCTACTCATTATCCATTGGCTTTCAACCTTCCCCGGCAACGGCGCCAAAAATGCTTGTTGATATTTCTAACGCCACTCAGTGTTAGGTTGTCATCCCCAACATGGCGCCAAAAATGCTGGTACTAAATAATGCAACTGCTACTAGAAATAAATATGGGATCCGCAAGCGCACAGATAATACCAATGTAGCATTTTAACCAGGAGTAATCCAGGTATCGTTATTTATAATTTTACCACTGGGAAGGGAATGCACTTTGGATAATGAGTGATGAGCAATGCACATGCTATAATGGAGAGCTTAACCTTGTACGTATCGATCATCTCATACGGGGTAAGTGTCACATAAAATATAGGAATGAATGATAAATGACATAAGATAAATGAGAGCAATTAGCCACATAAAATAATAGTAATAAGCCATCTCAACTTAGCACTCTAAGCTTATAACACTAGCATGGACTAGGACGATCTAGGGTATAATCCTATGTTATTCTAACTACAAAGTCAAAGCATACAATGATTAGTGCAAGAACATCTAGCAATCATGGCGGGAAAAGGTTACATCTATGCATAGTGATATTACCGAGAAGACAAGAGATATAGCAATGACTTCAATGTAATAGGTTGTTCTACTAAGACCTACCAATGGGGGATGGAATACAAAGGACTCAACGGAACTGTCACTTCCGCAATCTACCACACGACCCGGCCAATAGGGTGCAATCGCGAGATAAATACGGTCTAGGCACCACGCCTACACAATATTTACCACTCTCCCATCGATCTAATGAGCGGCGCTATATGATCCTATGCATAAACATAATTCTAGTCCAACTATGCTAAACATATAATCAAAGCAAACTAAGAACAATATAATTGAGAACATAATCAAATAGAGCAAAGTCAAGTCGATATAATAGAATAGAATAAAGTACTACTCATAGTATCACCAACAATGATGAATATTACAAGAATGTAGAGGGGAATTACCAAGAACTCCGACAGATCCGGACTCCAAGCTAGGCTTGATTCCCTCTAGATCTATTCCTATGTAGCTATGCTACTAAACTATGGAGCTCTAATTGAGATGGTGGCTCGGCTTCTCGAATTCGATGAGAGAATGAACTCTTGAATGAATTAGGGTTTCACCCGGGGCCGGGGGCTCGAATATATAGCCCCCTAGGATTAACCACACCCTCGGATCAAACCGACCTAAATGGACGATAATTATTCATCCTCAAAGGCGGTGGAGGCGGGATCCACGAGACTCCACCGATTGGTGGAGGTGGGGAGTCGGCCGACTCCCCACGGGTCGGCCGACCGCCACCCCCCAGTGGGCCCGGCTTCCGGGGTTTGCCTTCGGAGTCTTCTAGATTATACAATTTTACCCGTTCGGTCTTTATCTCTATGTAATCATGACATGTGGGCCTCCTTTGGTTCTCTTTCGATAACCCCCTGCTTGAAATCGACAATCACCAAAACTCGTGGAATTCGTCGGTGTAACCCCTATATCTAACAGGTGAACTCATATTAGTCCTTTCTCTTGCTGCGTTGACGGTATAAAATTGATACTTAACGACCGTCAACACCTATCATGTGGGGAAATTTGTACACCTCTGCAGAGTTTTATTGAATCTATTCGAATAGCCACGCCCTTGGAATGGACAACCGCTGGGATGAGTCCAAATGATTAGACTTCCACAACTATGATGATCTGGTAAGATGTATTTATAATTTGGTAACCTATAATTATTCGGGAACTGGTGAGGATGGTAATACCCTACCAGGGCCCAACCTATCTTTATAATTACTTTACCATACTACCTTTACCTTCGCCTATACCACTAACCACCTCCACATATAGCCTTCCCATCCACCTCCTTCCACCCAAATTTAGGGCTTGCTGAGTACTTTATGTACTCAACCCCCTCTATTTTATGTTTTTAGGAGTGAAGCTACAAAAGAGCACACAAGAATGGAGCTACCGAGGAATACGAAAGGATAGGACAATTGGATTCTACATGAAGACGGAGCCGTACGACCACACGAAGGAGCTACTCGAAGACTACCACGACAAGGATGTAGAGTTACGCATAAGGCTAGGGTTACGTCTGCACTCCAAGTTGCCTGTAGGAATGGAACCACGATATCATAGGACCGCTGTAGCAGAAACTCTGATGTATATTGTAAGGCCAATGGCCCAAGCTATGTAAAAGCATATGAACTTTGTAACATGTTTTCCCCTACATTAATAAAAGTATGGTTTTTGATATCAATCTTGTCTCAATTGTGCGTATCACCTACTGATCCTGGGAGTGATATATGATACACAGTGGACCCTAAAAATTAGGGGCCGACACAGACTAAGGCGGTTGGTCAGTCACATCAGATCAGCACAAGAGATTAAGAACACAAGTCAAGTTTTGAAAAACAGCAAACCTTTAGCTCGCTGCATTGTGATCTCTGCTGCAGATTGAATCCCACACTGGGGTTTTGTTGGCGCTAGTACCCTGGAGGTTGTACTCGTGGCGTACCGGAGGTCTAGGCTTGAAGGTTCGACGACGAAGTGGCGGCGCCGTGCTCGGCGCATAGGGTTAGCTACGGCAAGGTGGTTACGGTGAACAGGATGTAGAGGGCTGGGTGCCCAAGGGAGACGTGTTGTCTCAATCCCAGGCTAACCTTTCATTAGATGCAATCTGGTTCACTTATACAGACTCGATAACTGACTTTCTATTCTTAGGAAATAACTAAAACATCACGCTACTGAAATATGAAAATATTCAACTAATGACTCGCTAACTCGATGACTACCACTCCTTGGTAACTGACTTCCTGGTCATGGCCTAGCCACATTGCTCGGCCTCTAGCCTCTGTCTACGGTGGTACACCTTGCATACCATAACATCTCTCCCATCCCCGACAAACAGCTCGTCCTCGAGCTGAAATTCCAAGAAGTGGAGCTCGATGTCTTCAACGGGCTCCCACGTGGCTTCAGACACGTCGAGGCTGATTGTACCCACCATGCGCCGCGGTGGAGCTGTGCATTGAGTGCTTGCTCTGGTGTTAGTAGGATGCGGCCATGACGAATAGGAGGCAGCGCTGGAAGAGCCGCGGGTGGCGCGCCACACCACGGCTTAAGGACCCCGACGTGAAAGACGTCATGGATCTGTGCGCCATCCGGTAGCTGAAGACAATATGCCACCACCAGATGAGTTCGAGCACCTAGTGTGGCCCGGCGAAACGAGGACTCAGCTTGGAGCTCCTACCCGGCACGAGGGACCGCACCGGTCGGTGAAGCAGTCGGAGAAGGACCCAATCGCCAATGGCGAACTCGAGGGCGCGGTGATGTCCATCATAGTGGAGTTTAGCATAGGCCTAAGCTTGGAGAAGTTGTTCACGCACGTCTTGCAAGGAGTCCCTATCGCGGAGGAGTGTGTCCACCGTGTCCATGGAAGCCTCGCCCTCGGTGTATGGTAGAAGAGCAGGGGGAGGCCTGCCGAACACGACTTCAAATGGCGTCGTCTTGAGGGCCGAGTGGTAGGATGTGTTGTAACAATACTCAGCCCACGGAAGCCAATCCAACCAGGCCCGAGGATGATCACCTGTAATGCAATGCAGGTACATAGCAATAGTTTTGTTGACAATCTCCGACTGAACATCCGTTTGAGGATGAAATGCCGTGCTCATGCAGAGTTGTACCCCAGTGTTGGAAAATCTTAACGCACACCGACTAGAGTAAGATAATGTGACAAAAGGTGGCGCCTAGTAGCAATGCTTACTACAAGCCCGAACTATCACTAAAGAGACGGTGTCACAATTCCTCCTCAGGCAACAGCCTAGAAATGCTAAGCAAGGCTAGACTCTAGTGATGACGCAAGATGTGCCAAGGGTAACTCTGCAAGCGCACAGGTACCATTGTAGCATTTCAACCGGGTGAGTATCCATGGTTTTGTGATTTGTAGTTCGCTCATAGGAAAGCAGACTAGGACTCTCTAATAAATGGGTGGATGGATATCTGTGGTGGTTCTACTCAATCTAATTAAGCTATCAGTGTTAACAAGGGGGTAGGTTGTAATGGATAAGAGTGATGAACTAAGGGTAACTGGTAGGTAGCTAGCTAGGTGGGAGGACAACGAGTGAGTATGGGCTCCTATATATCTAACTCTACTTTTGTGTTCTAATCCTACTAATATAACGACTCAACTAGACTAATGCCTAAACAAACTTGTGTGATAGGGGAAGTCGACTTACAAGTAGGAGATACTATCCCCTGCTCAAGCGGACCTTTGGCTTATGGTCACCCTATAGACCAAACCCAATGCAAATAGAACTATAAGGAAACGGAGGCCTGTCACGCTTCACTGTTCCCGCTAATATACATCGGAATGTTGAGAGGATAAACCAATCAAGGTAGGGTTGCATTCACTAATAAGCCCTAGTCTAAGCACCTCGCTTACACTAGTCTTATAACTTCGGCTATCATATAAATAGCCTCAGCCCTAGTTGGTAGTGAAACACACACAAGGGATTTAGACGCTAAACTAGCTAAGACACTACACTAAGAGGACTAAGACACAACACTACTATACTAGTAGTGTACTAAGTAAATACTTAAAGTAAAGTACTCAAAGTAAAGACTTAATAAATTACAGGAAGAATATTGTTGGTATAAACACTCGCCCCCTACCTTCGCCGGGATCCGGAGGAGAGGGGCGGAGGTTTCCCAGACAGGGTGTCAGTTCAAACAGTTGCCAAGGTAGGGTAAGAATCAATGGGCCCCATCAGGGGGTTTTGCATTAATTGGGACTAAAAATGTCAAGAGTCCTCCCTCTTACACAAGCCATGCCCTTGGTATTTATAGGCCATACCAAGGGTCATGTGGCTTTTTACCCTAGGGTTTCAGCTCTTGTTACACTTACAAATGGGCCTCATCAAGGGCACTTTTGTACATTGCAGAACTAAAAGATCTTTTCCTAACCCTATCCTAAAACGCCACGTGTCGCGCCCTCAAGGACTCCACGCGTCGCCCTCCACTGCTGCCACGCGTCAGGTCCTTGATATCGCACCGTACCAGCCTTGTGAGCGTTCGCCCGGAGGTCTTTCGCCGCCTCTGGTGCTGAACACATTGAACAATCGCTCCGAAGGTCTTCGGAGACCCAACTCCCCGCGAAGGTCTTGTGAGACTTGATTGAACCCTCGTATTCCTGCACGACAAGAGAATTGAAATGCACAATCACGAAGGTGTGTCAAACCTTTGCCAAGTCGTTGAAGCGGGCCTGGCGACCTTCGCTGTACGCATGAGCACAACAGCGAAGGTTTCCCATGGCTGCTTGGCACTTTTGCGTGTCTTGGCCCTTGCCCGGGCCGCGGAGCTAAGTAGGGGGGTCCTAGTGGAGGTTAATCCCCCCAACAGTAGCCCCACGATGGTTCGGCCCGGCTAGCGGGGTCGGAGCAACGCCCTTGAGAAAAGAGGGGGGATGGTCCGATGGCGTGTCGTCTGAGGCCCACCTCCGCAGCGATGCCCAACAGTTGCTCGCGGCCCTTTTTAGCTGGGCCCAGTTGCACTTTGTTTAATTGATTAATGGGCCGGGATGGGCTTCGCCACTGTTGCGGTGATGGGACAGTTAGGGTTTGCGTGGCGCTTTTCTCGCCGCTGGATCGTCAGATCCTCGAGATTTGTGCCGCCCTTTACTGCGGGTGAAACCCCCCGGCTTATAAATAGTCAGGGTGGGTGAAAGGGACGCTTTTTACCTGCTGCCGTGCCTTTGCTTCCGCAACTTGCTTCCACGTCTTGCTTACTTTCGCTCTTTCACACCCGGAGGTTGTAGACTCGTGCGGGGGTGAGAGGCATCAGGAAGTCGGAGGTTGTCTGTGGGAGCGGAGGTAGTCGTTTGATGGTGAAGGGATCTGAGGCGAAGGGGACTGACGCTATGGGTACTGTTAGCACCATCCCTATTTATGAGATCGGAGCTAGCTCTATGGCGGCGGGGGATCTTGAGAGGTTCGCTGCCAGAGGTTGGCTGGAGAGGAACAGGGCGGCGGATCCCGGTGGTGAGCTGACGCCGCACCCTGACAACAACCAGGTGGTGGTCTTCGAAGCTTTCTTTGAAGCGGGGCTCCGGTTTCCGCCTCACCCGCTGGTGCTGGGCGCACTGCGGAAGTTTAGTGTCCAGTTCCATCACTTGACGCCCAATAGCTTTCTGAAGCTTTGTGCGTTTGTGTGGGGGTGCCACTCGCAGGGGGTGGAACCGACTGTGGAGGGCTTCGCGAAGGTGCACAGCATGCATGTGCAGAGGAAGACGAAGACCGTGACCACCGGCGACAAGTCGGTGACGGAGGACACTCAGTTCGGGGTTCTTACGTTCCGCCGCCGGAACAACGCGAAGGTGCCGGTGCAAGCTCAGAAGAACAAGTGGGAGGGCTGGTTGAACAAATGGTTCTATTACGGTTTGGATGACGCGGAGGGGCTTGACCTGGCGGGCGACCTTCGCCCGCTCCCGGACAAGGACACTCTGAAGGTGACCACCGCTTCGGACCATGGGTCGCGGCTTTGCGAGGACGCGATGCGTGACCTCTCTCGGTGTATGGCGCAGCGTGATGTGTTCGCGGAGTATCACTGCGCGAAGGTCGTGCCCCTGAAAGCCGACCATGACTGGACGGGCCTGGCGAAGGATGGGCCGTCGTCGTATGCGGCTATGGGGTATGAGTTTCTGAAGGACTTGAATTTGCCGAACCGAAGGAGGACGTGAATTTCTCATGACTGGACGGGCCCAGAGCTGAAGGAGGACGTGAACTACCTCAATAACAACAACAACAATTACTACCGTCCTCAGCAGAATCAAGGTTGGAATCAACAATGCCAGAGGCCTAACTACTCGTGCAATTATTCAGGCAACTATCAAGGTAACAACTCCTCCTACAATAATTTCAACCAGCCGCCTTTGAGAGAGTTAGTCTTGAATCAAGGCAAGATGATGGACAACTGGCCCAAGAAGCCGACATCAAATGACAAGGTCCTAGAGACACTCAACAACAGAATGGATGGCTTTTCCAATGCCATCAAGAGTCGCTCGGCTTCAATAAGATACTTGAGTCACAGTACAACGGCTTGTCAACCTTGCTCCTTCCACCGGCCAAGGTAAACCGGGCGGGACAACCCGAAGAGCTCGAAACCGCAAATCTTGTTGATATATTCAATGTAGAAGATAGCCGGAGTGATCCATCAAAGGGGTCATGGATTGACTCAACTCGCCAATCAAGAAGGGCGATCCGGGGAGACCAATCATTCCGATCTCCATTGGAAGTACTAACTTTAATGAGGCAATCGTGACTTCGGTGCAAGCATCAACATCATGCCAAGAGTGATATATGAGAAGCTATTCGATGCCCCTTAGCATACACAACCATGTGCTTACGGCTTGCAGATCGGTCACTTCGTGTTCCTTTGGGAGTACTTGAAGATATATGTGTACGAGTAGGCAACTCGTATGTTCCCCGCAGACTTCGTGGTAGTGGATACAGTGCAAAGTGATGAAAGGTCCCCTATCATTTTGGGACGACCATTCTTGAACACCGCTGGAGCCATCATGTATGCCAATACCGCCAAGATCATCTTCAACATCAAGGGCAAGAGAGAAACCTTCTTCTTCAAGAACGAGTGCCAGTAGCCGGTTCAAAGCACACCCTCATCAGCAGAACAGTGAGAAGAAGAAGAATCTAGCTAAGAAGAGCAAGAACAAGAATAAGAAGACCAAGAAGACAGAGACAGTGAGGATGGTCACTGCAGTCCACAAGGAGCATGACCACTTACTCAGGTCCCCACGTCTGATCAAGAAGGATGACCCAGGTGTCCCCACCATTCAATGCTCCATCAACGAAGCTCTTTCAATAAAGGCATCGTGACACCGGACGGCGTCAACATCATGGCCAAGGTAACTTATGAGTATCTATATGGCACTATGTCTTTGGAGCCTACCTATGCACAGCTGCAGATGGCAGACCAGACATTCCGCTTCATCGAAGGAGAAGTAAAGGATGTCCTCATCCAGATAGATGACCATTATGTCCCTACAGACTTCCTAGTCATAGACATGGGAGAAGACTATGATCCTCCAATCATCCTAGGAAGACCATTCCTGAACACCACCAGAGCTATCATCTATATTGGGACAGGAGAGATCCATTTCCACTTTCCCACCGAGAAGGTACGCCGCTACTTCAATAATAATTATATAATCACCGAGGAGCCCAAGAAGAAAGAGAGCAAGGAGAAGGCAGCGTACCGTCGCGTAACAAAAAGAACATCACTACGATGGATGGGCTGACTATGAGGGAGAAGTTTCCAGATATGAAGATCGGTACCCTGAAGATAAGAACATTGTAGAAGAACCTGAAGAGATGCTACCAACAGAAGAGAAACAAGTGGTCCAAGAAGCTTCCTCCTCAAGGTCATCCTCTCCAACAAAGAAGGTGTGGAAGGTAAAGGCAAAATCAGAATCAATTCCTACACAAGAGGCGACATCATCCGAGGCGCCAGCCAATGCGCCCGTTGAAAAATGAGCGAATATGACAAGTCCTGTTCGGAGGACTTAAAACCACCGAACGCCGCGCCAAGAGGTAACTTGGTATTTATCAGCAATTACTTTTCAGCACTGCATTTTTACCTTAGCATACTTATTTCCCTACATGCATCTTAGTTGCATCTTTACTCTTTTATCTCCGCATTAGAAAAGAAAATAAAGATGTTTTGCATTTGCATCCAGAAAATTGTTAAGCCCCATGTGGATAATCATTCACTGTGGTGGCACAAAAAAATAATTTCTCATCATATTTATCTTTCTCTGTCTGCATTCCTTAAATAATAAAAAGATAAAAATATTTCTTGTGATCCCGTTATAATGAGTTTTAAGTTAGGAAAGTTCTAGACAACCAAGGCCTGGAGGTTTTTATCACTAACGCTTAATCGGTTCCACAAGCTTTGTTGTCTATTTGAGCTTCATTTAACATCAAGGATCAAAAAGGAGCTAATAGGAAGAAGGACATCCAGGTCCCCTGTCGGAGTGTCTTTGTCGTGACACTTGAATGCTTTGTCTCCAACGGCAACTATCTACGACACTCTGGAGGACTAGAACGTCTTCGGTGACTGTCAGCAACATCGACTATGTCAACATCCAGCTTGGGGAAGAGCATCCCCGTGTACCGAGCTAAGTGTTTCCAACTTATTTGTTTATGCTTATTTAAAGTATGCTTTGTTAAAATAACTAAAAAAGATGCATAACCATAGAAACCCGAAAGATTTCCTTATTTATCTTTTCTACTTTTGGAGAGCTCTTGCAATCTGTCTTTAAAAGTGATCCCTAGAATAAACTCTACATGGAGATGATGAATAGTTGCTCTGCCGTAATTCCTTTCAAGTACCTAGTTTTCAACCTTGCACTCTCCCGAGTTTTGGACACAACCTTGTTTAGATTTGAGATTTGCTCGAACCCGAAACTTGTGGGTAGCGAACACTTGATCTAAGCCTAGGTGGTTGACGGGTATGATATGGGAAGGTTTTGAGCTCTGTCCATCTTGTTCCTAGAGATACTAGAGTTCTGGAGAATTTATCTCGTGAAAATATTAAATTCCTGCATGATGAGTTCCTTTATGATGAGAGTTCAAATTCCTACCACATGACCATATATTCATGCTTACTAGATTAGGAAAACCCATCTTGTTTATATAGATCATATTATAGGTTTGAGTGTAGACTTTATAGGCATTGAGTGTGGTTATCTTTGTGGACCCATAAGGAATTAGTCATGCGCTTAAAGTCAATACTATGTGCTCTCCATCCGTTGATCTATGCTACTTCGTCCTCGAAGCATGCACCCATTTTATAAATGTTACATTCATTGCGTGCTACTGTTCCTAGAAGTACCACCCACATATAGATCCATATCCACCACATACTGTGCTATCTCTACCCTGGAGATACGCACTTATGCTGCGCCTATCCTAGGAGTACGCATTCTCCATTTACTGTGCTATCTCTACCCTGGAGATACGCACTTATGCTGCTCTTACACTAGGAGTACGCATCCATCCATCCATCCACATATACATACACCATTCATTTTCACTTCATCCAGAAAGGTTTTACTCCTATCCTGGGAGTGAACATCTAGACATAATCATCGCCGTTCTATTTGCCACATAAAAGCTCCAGTTATTATCATTTCAAGTTGTACACTCCCTGTGCTAAAGTTTCATTTTCAGAGGATTGGTTGCTCTAAAAAAAAAGAGAAAAAAAAGAGAAAAAAAAAGAGAAGAAGAAGAAAGAGAAAAAGAAAGAGTAGCCAAGTCCTTCCATTCAAAAAGTTTCAAGAAGTTTTTGAGAAGTTCAAGAAGTTTCAAGGTTTCCGAATAAAGGGAGTCATGTTATCCCCAAAGGAGCAAGTGTAGAAGTAGATGTTCACCAGTTGAGTACCCCTCATAATCATTTCCTTATCATCATCATCCTATCATTTCCTTATCATCCATTCCATTTCCTCATTCACATGCACATATGACTTTATTATTATTTTAGTTCCTATTGGATCCATGTCTTAACTCTGTGCAATATATGCAAGTGAGTTTGAGTGTCTCCCCACCTATGAGCTCCACATAAGCCTATTAGAAAGTAGGGTGAGAGAGACAAGGCACTTTCCACTATGCCTTAGTTCCATAAATACCACATATTCGAGAGAAGAGAGAAGGCATACACTACTCATGCCTTGGAGAGGATCCGAAATACCACAAATGAGAGACTTGAAAGGTTCATATAAGGAACTCGAGTTTTATTTCAAAACCTTGCAAAAACTCCGGGATAATAGTTGATCAAAGAGCGAGAAACATGGCGCTTGACTTGACCGTTCTATCTTTCAACTACTCAAGACCCAAGTGACGGTTACAAGCCCCATGGTGAAAGGTAATATGAGTAAGTTTTGAGTCAGGATAGTTCACTCTAATCCGGAGGAGAGTTCTTGTTTGAACGCATGTGTACTTGTGAGGAGTGAAAGTATTGTAGCAACTCCCGATCCATCACGAGTCTATCTTTGCTCGGGGACGAGCAAAAGGTAAGCTTGGGAGAGTTTGTTGACGGTCCTTAAGTATCAATTTTATACCATCAACGCAGCAAGAGAAAGGACTAATATGAGTTCACTGTTAGATATAGGGGTTACACCGACGAATTCCACGAGTTTTGGTGATTGTCTATTTCTGCAGGGGGTTATCAGAAAGAGAACCAAAGGAGGCCCACATGTCATGATTACATAGAGATAAAGACCGAACGGGTAAAATTATATAATCTAGAAGACTCCAGAAGGCAAACCCTTGAAGCTGGGGCCCACCTGGCAGGGTGGGCAGTCGGCCGACTCCCCACCTCCACCAATCAGGTGGAGTCTCGTGGATCCTGCCTCCACCGCCTTTGAGGATGAATAATTATCGTCCATTTAGGTCGGTTTGATCCGAGGGCTGTGGTTAATCCTAGGGGGCTATATATTCAGAGCCCCTGGCCCCTGGGTGAAACCCTAATCCCTAATTCATCCAAGAGTTCATTCTCTCATCGGAATTCGAGAGAAGCCGAGCCACCATCTCAATTAGAGCTCCATAGTTTAGTAGCATAGCTACATAGGAATAGATCTAGAGGGAATCAAGCCTAGCTTGGAGTCCGGATCTGTCGGAGTTCTTGGTAATTCCCTCTACATTCTTGTAATATTCATCATTGTTCGTGATACTATGAGTAGTACTTTATTCTATTCTATTATATCGGACTTGACTTTGCTCTATTTGATTATGTTCTCAATTATATTGTTCTTAGTTTACTTTGATTATATGTTTAGCATAGTTGGACTAGAATTATGTTTATGCATAGGATCGTATAGCGCTTGCTCATTAGATCGATGGGTGAGTGGTAAATATTGTGTAGGCGTGGTGCCTAGACCGTATTTATCTCGCGATTACACCCTATTGGCCGGGTCGTGTGGTAGATCGCGGAAGTGACAGTTCCGTTGAGTCCTTTGTATTCCATCCCCGTTGGTAGGTCTTAGTAGAACAACCTATTACATTGAAGTCATTGCTATGTCTCTTGTCTTCTCGGTAATATCACTATGCATAGGTGTAACCTTTTCCCGCCATGATTGCTAGATGTTCTTGCACTAATCATTGTATGCTTGACTTTGTAGTTAGAATAACATAGGATTATACCCTAGATCGTCCTAGTCCATGCTAGTGTTATAAGCTTAGAGTGCTAAGTTGAGATGACTTATTACTATTATTTTATGTGGCTAAATGCTCTCATTTATCTTATGTCATTTATCATTCATTCCTATATTTTATGTGACACTTACCCTGTATGAGATGATCGATACATACAAGGTTAAGCTCTCCATTATTGCATGTGCATTGCTCATCACTCATTATCCAGTGCATTCCCTTCCCAGTGGTAAAAATATAAATAACGATACCTGGATACTCCTGGTTAAAATGCTACATCGGTATTATCGTGTGCTTGCGGATCCCATGTTTATTTCTAGTAGCAAGTTGCATTATTTAGTACCAGCATTTTTGGCGCCATGTTGGGGATGACAACCTAACACTGAGTGGCGTTAGAAATGTCAACATAAACCAGGTATCGTTATTTATATTTTACCACAGGGAAGCAAGGGTTAAAGAATCGGATAACTCACCATCATGTATCTACTAACTTAGTAAACCAACTAGACTAAAGCAGGGGGTAAATGATATATATATAAGTAAGGTAATATAATAAAGCACACATGAGAATTCTATGATAAATGAGTAGCTAGCTAGAGTGAGAGGATAACGGGAGAGATCAAAGTTCCTATATACTTCTCTATTACTTTGGTTCTATGATAACAGGGAATGGTTAGATATAGCAATCACACAATAGCACTTTGGAGCAGCAGGTCCTTTCCAACTCTCGAAGAAGATTGGGTAAAGAGTAGTTGGGAGAAGGCTGCCGAGAGCTCTACGAGACACCAACCCGAACGTGGTGGAATACAAAGGCCCGACAGTAGCCTGTCACCTCTGGGGCTACCACAACTATCCGTGGGATTAGGCGCAACCTCAGGTAACCTATAGTCTAGACACCATGCCTACACTATCGATTACTACTCTAATTACATATGATAACTAGAGCACTCAATACGAGCGAAGATCCCATGCTAGAATGTAACAACTATACTAAGCATACATATGAAAGGAATAAAGTAGATAGAGAAGATAAATATATTGAAGCATAAGTCTTACAAGAGTAGATACAAAGACATACCAAATATCCGAAGACTTCTCCGAACCGGAGCGCAGCTCCGCTCTCCCTAACTCTCATCTAGATCTAATCTACTACATTGGAATGTCTAGCTCTAATTCTCTAGAGAAGAGAAGTCATCCATTCAAGGGACGCCTCTACAACTCGATCCGCCGGGAGATAATGAATTAGGGTTTAAGGGATGCCTCTCCCGGGGCCGGGGGCCCCGCTTATACAGCCCTCTAGGATGCACCACAGCCCTCGGATCAAACCGACCTAAACGGACGATTATTATTCATCCTCAAAGGCGGTGGAACAGGGATCCGCGAGGCTGACGCTGAATGGTTGAGATGGCCAGTCGGCCGCCCAATGGTGGGAGTCGGCCGACTCTCCACCGAGCCCATTTGGGCTCCCGTTTGGTCCAGAGCCTTCTCGAACCTTCCAGATTACAGAATTTTCACCGGTTCCCGATTATCTCTATGTAAACCTGACATGTGGGCCTTCCTTGGGTATTTTCGGTGACACCCTACGAAAGCAAAGACATTCACCAAAACTCGTGGAATTCTGTCAGTATAACCCCTATATCTAGTTGGTGAACATATTTTAGTCTTTTCTCATGTTTAGTTGACGGTAAAAATTGGCACTTAACGACCGTCAACAACCATCAAGGAAGAACTCGAGTCTACATCTTCAATGAACATCAATTAGTCGACCAAGGCTCAGCAAAAATCAAGAATGGTTGGCAAAAGAAGATCATGCAACTGTCCGTCCTAGATTGGATAGTCCAAAGAAAAGAAGAATGCAAAGGAGAGATCTTTGCTCTAGAATCAAGATCCCTCTCCGACGAGACTTGAGCGAGGATGGATGGACGGTGTCTAAAGAACATAGAGTTACAACACACTTCGAGGGATGATTCAACACACACACTTGACTTCCAATGATGAGCAACAACAAGCTTGGGGAGGAAGGCCGCGACTCCTCTAATGATGATCCAACAATGCTCTTCCTCTTCTCAAGCCCTCGTCGCTCGCACACTTTGGTTTGCAATCCCTCCATTCGCAATTACTTCCTCTCTATAAGTTTGAGTGTTTTCTCTGAGACTTCATACACCAATCAAACTAAAGATAAACTAAAATCAATCCTTAAGAGAGAAGTAAGGTTGAGCAAATGTTCTATGCTAATTAAAATTTTCAACCCAACTTTTTTGTAGCATAGAATATGGTCCTAGCTCTATGACAAATCTACCCTTGTTATTATATTCCTTCGAGTATGTGTTGTCCACTAATCCTCTGCAGAGAAGAAACAATAAGTGGAGCACAAGGTCAAGAGAGAGGCCCACTAGAAGCATCTACTCTTCATCCCAGGGTGCTCCAGTGATAAAACCACTGGACAAGGAAAGAACATGGGTGACATCTTCCTCAAGAGATATCAACTCAAGAGATGCAGTTGTCAAGGTCTCTACCTTTGAGATCAAATGAAGCACCGAAGGATTGAACACGACAAGAAGTCCTATTCAGAGGGCTTAAAACACCGAACCCTCGCCAAGGAGGTAACTTGGTAGTTATCCATATTTCCTATTTTAGCATTGCACTAGTTTTTCCTTTAGCATAATTACTTTTTGCATAATCAATCCTTGTTGCATATTTACTTTCGCATCCGCATTAGAAAAGAAAATAATTTTGTCTTGCATTGCATCCGAGAAAATGCTAAGCCCCATGCGAATAATTTTGTGGTGCGACACCCACAAAGATATCCACCGTGGTGGCATAAAAATAAGTTTTCATCTTAGTTGCATTTTTTCCGCCTGCATATCATAAATAGAAAATTGAAAAATATTAAGATCCTGCTAAAAAGATTTTATTTGTTAAGAAGGTTCTAGACATTCAAGGTTTAGAGGGTTATCACTAACACTTAATCAGTTCCACAAGTTTTGTTGTCTATTTGAGCCCGACGAACTTAAAGGATCAAGAAGAGCTAACGAGCGAAGGGCGTCCCGTCCCTTGTCGGAGTCTTTGTCTTCAACGGTCGTAGTCTTTGTCTCTAAAGCCATCATCCCCCGTGTATCAAGCTTAGTGTTCCAACTTGTCTAATTATTTATAGAGCTTGCTTTGTTAAAACAACTAAAAAATGCATACCCTTAGAAACCCAGAAAGATTTCCTTATTTATCTTTTTTACTTTTGGAGAGCTCTTATTAATTTGTATTTAAGTAATCCCTGGAATAAGCTCTTATATGGAAATGATGAATAGTTGCTCTGCCGTAATTCCTTTCAAGTACCTAGTTTCCAACCTTGCACTCTCCCGAGTTTTGGACACAACTGTTTAGATTTGAGATTTACACTGAACCTGAAACTTGTGGGTAGCGAATGCTTGATCAAAGTCTAGGTAGTTAACGGATATGATATGGGAAAGTTTTGAGCTGCTGTCCATCTTGTTTCTAGAGATGCTAGAGTTCTGGAGAGTTTATCTTTTAAAATCTTAAAATTTCTGCATGATGAGTTCCTGTATGACGAGAGTTCAAAATTCCTACCACAGCCATACATTCATGCTTGCTAGATTAGGAAAACCCATCTATTTATATAGATCATATTGTAGGTTTGAGTGTAGACTTTATAGGCATTGAGTGTGGTTATGCAGTGGACCCATAAGGAATCAGTCATGCAGTTAAAGTCAAGTAAACTAAGAACAATATAATTGAGAACATAATCAAATAGAGCAAAGTCAAGTCTGATATAATAGAATAGAATAAAGTACTACTCATAGTATCACAAACAAAGATGAATATTACAAGAATGTAGAGGGGAATTACCAAGAACTCTGACAGATCCGGACTCCAAGCTAGGCTTGATTCCCTCTAGATCTATTCCTATGTAGCTATGCTACTAAACTATGGAGCTCTAATTGAGATGGTGGCTCTGGCTTCTACGAATTCGATGAGAGAATGAACTCTTGAATCAATTAGGGTTTCACCCGAGGGGGCCGGGGCTCGAATATATAGCCCCCTAGGATTAACCACAGGCCTCGAATTAAACCGACCTAAATGGACGATAATTATTCATCCTCAAAGGCGGTGGAGGCGGGATCCACGAGACTCCACTCCGATTGGTGGAGGTGGGGAGTCGGCCGACTCCCCCCCTGGGTCGACCGGCCACCCCGCAGTGGGCCCGGCTTCCGGGTTTGCCTTTTGGAGTCTTCTAGATTATACAATTTTACCCGTTCAGTCTTTATCTCTATGTAATCATGACATGTGGGCCTCCTTTGGTTCTCTTTCTGATAACCCCCTGTAGAAATAGACAATCACCAAAACTCGTGGAATTCTGTCAGTGTAACCCTATATCTAACAGGTGAACTCATATTAGTCCTTTCTCTTGCTGCGTTGACGATATAAAATTGATACTTAACGACCGTCAACACTATACTCGGGAGAAGGGCTACAAAGGACTCAACAGGACTGTCACTCCCGCGATCTACCTCACGATCCGGAATATAGGGTGCAATCGCAGATAAATACGGTATAGGCACCATGCCTACACAATATCTACCACTCACCCATTGGCCTAATGAGCAAGCGCTATACGATCCTATGCATAAACATAATTCTTGTCCAACTATACTAAACATATAATCAAAGTAAACTAAGAACGATATAATTGAGAACATAATCAAATAGAGTAAAGTCAAGTCGATATAATAGAATAGAATAAAGTACTACTCATAGTATCACGAACAATGATGAATATTACAAGAATGTAGAGGGGAATTACCAAGAACTCCGACAGATCCGGACTCCAAGCTAGGCTTGATTCCCTCTAGATCTATTCCTATGTAGCTATGCTACTAAACTATGGAGCTCTAATTGAGATGGTGGCTCTGGCTTCTTCCGAATTCGATGAGAGAATGAACTCTTGAATGAATTAGGTTTCACCCGGGGGCCGGGAGCTCGAATATATAGCCCCCTAGGATGAACCACGGCCCTCGGATCAAACCGACCTAAATGGACGATAATTATTCATCCTCAAAGGCGGTGGAGGCGGGATCCATGAGACTCGACCGATTGGTCGAGGTGGGGAGTCGGCCGACTCCCCTGGGTCGGCCGACCGGCCAACCTCCAGTGGGCCCGGCTTCCGGGTTTGCCTTACGGAGTCTTCTAGATTATACAATTTTACCCGTTCGGTCTTTATCTCTATGTAATCATGACATGTGGGCCTCCTTTGGTTCTTTTTTCGATAACCCCCTGCGAGAAATAGACAATCACCAAAACTCGTGGAATTCCGTCAAGTATATCCCCTATATCTAACAAGTGAACTCATATTAGTCCTTTCTCTTGCTGCGTTGACGGTATAAAATTGATACTTAACGACCGTCAACAAACTCCCCAAGCTTACCTTTTGCTCGTCCCTGAGCAAAGATAGACTCAGTGATGGATCAGGAGTTGCTACAATACTTTCACTCCTCACAAGTACACATGCGTTCAAACAAGAACTCTCCTCCGGATTAGAGTGAACTATCCTGACTCAAAACTCACTCATATTACCTTTCACCATGGGGCTTGTAACCGTCACTTGGGTCTTGAGTAGTTGAAAGATAGAATGGTCAAGTCAAGCGCCATGTTTCTCGCTCTTTGATCAACTATTATCCTGGAGTTTTTGCAAGGTTTGAAATAAAACTCAGAGTTCCTTGTATGAACCTTTCAGGTCTCTCATTTGTGGTATTTACGGATCCTCTCTAAGGCATGAGTAGTGTATGCCTTCTCTCTTCTCTCAAGAATATGTGGTATTTGTGGAACTAAGGCATAGTGGAAAGTGCCTTCTCTCTCTCACCCTACTTTCTAATAGGCTTATGTGGAGCTCATAGGTGGGGAGACACTCAAACTCACTTGCATATATTGCACAGTTAAGACATGGATCCAATAGGAACTAAAATAATAATACATCATATGTGCATGTGAATGAGGAAATGGAATGGATGAGATGATGATAGGATGATGGTAGTATGATGGTGATAAGAAAATGATTATGAGGGGTACTCAACTGGTGAACATCTACTTCTACACTCGCTCCTTTGGGG
This sequence comes from Themeda triandra, assembly GCA_018135685.1. Taxonomy (NCBI): domain Eukaryota; kingdom Viridiplantae; phylum Streptophyta; class Magnoliopsida; order Poales; family Poaceae; genus Themeda; species Themeda triandra. The sequence continues at coordinate 49,783 of JAENPR010001506.1, forward strand.
ATAACATGACTCCCTTTATTCGGAAACCTTGAAACTTCTTGAATTGAAGGACTTGGCTACTCTTTCTTTTTTCTTCTTCTTTTTTTCTTTTCTTTTCTTCTTTTTTTTTTCTTTTCTTTTCTTCTTCTTTTTTTTTTAAGTAACCAATCCTCTGAAAATAAAACTTTAGCACAGGGAGTGTATAACTTGAAATGATAATGACTGGAGCTTTTTATGTAGGCAATGAAACGGCAATGATTATTTCTAGATGTTCACTCCCAGGATTGGAGTGGAACCTTTTCTGGACGATGTGAAATGAATGGCGTATGTATATGTGGATGGATGAATGGATGGATGCGTACTCCCAGTGTAGGAGCAGCATAAGTGCGTGTCTCTAAGGTAGAGATAGCACAATATGTGGGGAATGCGTACTCCGGGGTAGGAGCAAAGATAAGTGCGTATCTCCGGGGTAGAGATAGCACAATATGTGGTGGATATAGATCTATATGTGGGTGGTACGAGAGCGAAGTAGCACGAGAATGAATGTAACATTTATAAAATGGGTGCATACTTCCGAGGACGAAGTAGCATAGATCAATGGATGGAGAGCACATAGTATTGACTTTAACCGCATGATCGATTCCTTATGGGTCCACTGCATAACCACACTCAATGCCTATAAAGTCTACACTCAAACCTACAATATGATCTATATAAACAGATGGGTTTTCCTAATCTAGTAAGCATGAATATATGGCTGTGGTAGGAATGTTGAACTCTCATCATAAAGGAACTCATCATGCAAGAATTTAATATTTTCACAGATAAATTCTCCAGAACTCTAGTATCTCTAGGAACAAGATGGACAGCAGCTCAAAACCTTCCCATATCATACCCGTCAACCACCTAGACTTAGATCAAGTGTTTGCTACCCACAAGTTTCAGGTTCAAAGCAAATCTCAAATCTAAACAGTTGTGTCCAAAACTCGGGAGAGTGCAAGGTTGAAAACTAGGTACTTGAAAGGAATTACGGCAGAGCAACTATTCATCATCTCCATGTAGAGTTTATTCTAGGGATCACTTTTAAAGACAGTTGCAAGAGCTCTCCAAAAGTAGAAAAGATAAATAAGGAAATCTTTACGGGTTTCTATGGTTATGCATCTTTTTTAGTTGTTTTAACAAAGCATACTTTAATAAAGCATAATTAGATAAGTTGGAGACACTTAGCTTGATACACGGGGATGCTCTCCCCAATTTGGATGTTGACATAGTCGCGATGTTGCGACGAGGCACCGAAGACGTTCTAGTCCTCCGGGAGTGTTGTAGATAGTTCTTTGTTGGAGACGGCATTCAATTGTCGCGGGCAAAGCACTGCGACGGGGGTGGATGTCCTTCTCGCTTGTTAGCTCTTCTTGATCCTTGATGTTCTCAGTGAAGCTCAAAAATAGACAACAAAGCTTTGTGGAACTAATTAAGCGTTAGTGATAAAACCTCTAGGCCTTGGTTGTCTAGAACTTTCCTAACTTAAACTTGTTCTAACGGGATCACAAGAAATATTTTTATCTTTTTATTATTTAAGGAATGCGGACGGGGAAAGATAAATATCTTTGAGAAATTATTTTTGTGCCACCACAGTGAATGGTTATCCACATGGGGCTTAAAGATTTTGGATGCAAATGCACAACATCTTTATTTTCTTTTCAAATGCGGAGATAAAAGAGTAAAGATGCAAATAAGATGCAAGTAGGAAAATAGATATGCTAAGGTAAAAATATAATCTTTGAAAAGTAATGCCGATAAATACCAAGTTACCTCTTGGCGCGGCGTTCGGTGGTTTTAAGTCCTCCGAACGGGACTTGTCATGTTCGCTCATTTTTCAAGGGGCGCATTGGCCGGCGCCTCGGATGATGTCGCCTCGTGTGTAGGAATTGATTCGATTTTACTTTTACCTTCCACACCTTCGTTGACGGTCGTTAAGTGTCAATTTTTACCATCAACGAGACATGAGAAAGGACTAAAATATGTTCACCAACTAGATATAGGGGTTATCTTGGAATTCCACGAGTTTTGGTGAATGTACATTTTACGGGGTGTCGGTGAAAATACCCAAGGAAGGCCCACATGTCGGGTTTACATAGAGATAATCGGGAACCGGTGAAAATTCTGTCTGGAAGGTTCGAGAAGGCTCGGACCAAACGGGAGCCCGAACGGGCTCGGTGGAGAGTCGGCCGACTCCCACCTTGGGCGGCCGACGGCCATCCGGACCAATCGGCGTCGGCCTCGCGGATCCCTGTTCCACCGCCTTTGAGGATGAATAATAATCGTCCGTTTAGGTCGGTTTGATCCGAGGGCGTGGTGCATCCTAGAGGGCTATATAAGCGGGGCCCTGGCCCTGGAGGAGGCAATCCCTTAAACCCTAATTCATTATCTCCCGGCGGGATCCCGAGTTGTAGAGGCGTCCCTTGAATGGATGACTTCTCTTCTCTAGAGAATTAGAGCTAGACATTCCAATGTAGTAGATTAGATCTAGATAAGAGTTAGGAGAGCGGAGCTACGCTGCGGTTCCGGGAGAAGTCTTCGGGGATTTGGTATGTCTTTGTATCTACTCTTTGTAAGACTTATGCTTTAATATATTTATCTTCTCTATTTACTTTCATGCCTATCTTGTGATTGTTAGTATAGTAGTTATGCTTTAGTATGGGATCTTCGCTCGCATCGAGTGCTCTAGTTATCCTAGGTAATTAGAGTAGTAATTGATAGTGTAGACATGGTGTCTAGACTAGAGGTTACCCGAGATTGCACCCAATCCACAGATTGTTGTGGTAGCCCGAGGATCGTGACGGTCGACGGCCGTCGTATTCCACCTCGTTCGGGTTGGTGTTTGTAGGACCGTAGTCGGAGCTTCCTAGCCCCCTTCTCATCCATGTCTGTGGCTAGTGTTCTGATGTCCTGAAGTGCTATTGTATGATTGCTATATCTATCCATCCCCTGTTATCATAGAACCAAAGTAATAGAGAAGAATATAGGAACCTTGATTTCTCCCATTGTCCTCTCAATCTAGCTAGCTACTCATTTATCATAGAATTCTCATGTGTGCTTTATTATTTATATTACCTTACATATATATCATTTACCCCTTGCTTTAGTCTAGTTGGTTTACTAAGTTAGTAGATACATGATGGTGAGTTATCGATTCTTTAACCCTTGCTTCCTGTGGTAAAATATAAATAACGATACTCCGGATACTCCCGGTAAAATGCTACAATGGTAAGTTCTGTGCGCTTGCGGAATCCTTCATATTTTAGTTGCACTTAATTTATACCAACACCTTCTTTGTTGGAGAGGATGACCTTGAGGAGGAAACTTCTTGGACCACTTGGTTTTCTTCTGGTAGCACCTCTTCGGGTTCTTCTATAATGTTCTTCTCTTCGGGGTACCGATCTTCATATCTAAACACTTCTCCCTTATAGTCAGCCCATCCATCGTAGTGATGTTCTTCTTGTTCCGGCGACAGTACTGTTGCCTTCTCCTTGTTACATTCTTCTTGGGCTCCTCGGTGATTATGTAGCTATTGTTGAAGTAGCGGCGTACCTTCTCGGTGAGAAAGTGGAAATGGATCTCTCTGTTCCAATATAGATGATAGCTCGGTGGTGTTCGGGAATGGTCTTCCTAGGATGATTGGAGGATCGTAGTCATCTCCCATGTCAATGACTAGGAAGTACGTAGGGACATAATGGTCATCTATCTCTGGATGAGGACATCCTTTACTTCTCCTTCGACGAAGCGGAATGTCCGGTCTACCATCTGTTGTGCATAGGTAGGCTCCAAAGGCATAGTGCCATATAGGTACTCATAGGTTACCTTGGCCATAATGTTGGCCCGATCCGGTGTCACGCATGCCTTTATTGAAAGAGCTTGTTGATGGAGCATTGAATGGTTGGGACACTGGGTCATCCTTCTTGATCGACGTGGGGACTCGAGTAAGTGGTCATGCTCCTTGTGGACTGCCGGTGACCATCCTTATCGTCTCCGTCTTCTTGGTCTTCTTATTCTTGTTCTTGCTCTTCTTAGCTGGATTCTTCTTCTTCTCACTATTACGTTGATGAGGATGTCTTGGGGAGCAAAGCACTCTGTTCTTGAAGAAGAAGGTTTCTCTCTTGCCCTTGATGTTGAAGATGATCTTGGCGGTGTTGGCATACATGATGGCTCCGCGGTGTTCAAGAATGGTCGTCCCAAAATGACGGGGACCTTTCATCACCGCTGTATCCACTACCACGAAGTCTCTTTGGAACATACGAGTTGCCTACTCGTACACATATGTCTTCAAGTATTCCCAAAGGAACACGGAGTGACTGATCTACAAGCTGTAAGCACATGGTTGTGTATGCTAAGGGGCATCTGAATAGATTCTCATATATCACTCTTGGCATAATGTTGATGCTTGCAATGGAGATCGGAATGACTGGTCTCCCTGGATCGCCCTTCTTGATTGGCAGAGTTGAGTCAATCCATGACCCCTTCGATGGATCACTCCGGCTATCTTCTACATTGAATATATCAACAAGATTTGCAGTTTCGAGCTCTTCGGGTTGTCTGCGGTTTACCTTGACCGTGGAGGGAGCAAGGTTGACAAGTTGTTGTACGTGACTCAAGTATCTTGTTGAAGCTGAGCTGACTCTTGATGGCATTGGAAAGGCCATCCATTCTCATTCTTGAGTGTCTCTAGGATCTTGTCATTTGATGTCGGCTTCTTGGACAGATTGTCCATCATATCTTGCCTTGGTTCAAGCACTAACTCTCTCAAAGGCGGCTGGTTGTAATTATTGTAGGAGGAGCTGTTACCTTGATAGTTGCTGAATAATTGCACGAGTAGTTAGGCCTCGCCGGCCGATTCCAACCTTGATTCGCTTGAGGACGGTAGTAATTATTGTTGTTGTTGTTGTTGAGGTAGTTCACATCCTCCTTCGGCTCGGGCGGTTAGCACCTGTGTGCCCGGTCTCTCCACACTCTTCACATGTCATGCGAGCATCATGTATATGCATGACTTCTTTCTTCTCCGGGGGCTCTCTCATCGAGCCTCTTCATTAGCAAATCCATTTTGGCGAAAGCATGTCTACCTCTTTCGGTGGTGCATTCCTCAGCCTCTCTTGCGGGTCGAGTTCTTTCTTCACTCCAACCTTGGTTGGATGCCATCTTCTCCACAAGAGCTGTGGCTTGAGGAATAGTGAGTGATAAGAATGCACCTCCGCCAGCTAAAGCATCCATCGTCTCACGTGTCTTTGTTGCTAAGCCCATGGTAGAATGTCTGCATAAGCAGACCAATTCTCCATGCCATGATGAGGACACTCGAGGATGTAATCTTGAAAGCGCTCCCAAGCTTCGGGACAGTCTCATCATGGTGTTGCTTTGAAAGCTTGATATCTTCCCACGAAGAGCATTTGTCTTGCCCATGGGGAAGAACTTCACCAAGAAATTGGTGGAACATAGTGCCCACGTAGGATTCTTCTCCTTATTGGCGTAGAACCACTTTGCTTCGCTCTCCCCAAGAGTGAGAATGGGAAGAGGCGAAGTAGTATAGCATCTCTCGGGGACATCCTTGATAGTGAATGTGCTACAAATCTCCGGGAAGTGTTGGAGATGAGCACTAGCATCTTCATGGGCCTTCCCACGAACCGGCTTGCTTGCACCATGTTGATTAGCGCATGCTTGAGCTCAAAAGCTCCTTCGATGTCGCAGCTGGTCCAAGTACGAATGTTGTCCGTAGTTGGAGCTGAGAACTCGCGAAGGGACTTGTTCGCCATGGCTTCAAACGCTGGTGTCAAGTCTCGCACGAAAGGTTGACTTTCTGCTTCTGACAAACTTCCAAGTTGAGTTGATGACGATGATTGATTGGTCTTCTTCAACTTGCTTCTGGCCTTCCTGAATAAAGGTTCTAGATTGTCAATATAGTTATCAGGAAGAATTGTCTTTTTCATACATTACCCTGCATAAGATATAAAAATAGACGAAAGACAAGGGTAAGGCTGTATGAGTAGAGAATGGTGACAGTGCTCAATCTCATTATGTAGTGCAATGCTGCTCATTATCCATTGGCTTTCAACCTTCCCGCAACGGCGCCAAAAATGCTTGTTGATGTCTATTAAGTGCAACTGAAATAAAGTAGGTTCCGCAAGCGCACGGAGAATATATCATCGTAGCATTTTAACCGGGAGTAATCCAGGTATCGTTATTTATATTTTTACCCTTTGGGGAAGGGAATGCCTTGGATAATGAGTGATGAGCAATGCACATGCGATAATGGAGAGCTTAACCTTGTGCAGTATCGATCATCTCATACGGGGTAAGTGTCACATAAAATATAGGAATGAATGATTAATGACATAAGATAAATGAGAGCATTTAGCCACATAAAATAATAGTAATAAGCCATCTCAACTTAGCACTCTAAGCTTATAACACTAGCATGGACTAGGATGATCTAGGGTATAATCCTATGTTATTCTAACTATAAAGTCAAAGCATACAATGATTAGTGCAAGAACATCTAGCAATCATGGCGGGAAAAGATTACATCTATGCATAGTGATATTACCGAGAAGACAAGAGACATAGCAATGACTTCAATGTAATAGGTTTGTTCGCTAGACCTATACTCGGGAGAAGGGCTACAAAGGACTCAACAGACTGTCACTCCCGCGATCTACCTCACGATCCGAATATAGGGTGCAATCGCGAGATAAATACGGTATAGGCACCATGCCTACACAATATCTACCACTCACCCATTGGCCTAATGAGCAAGCGCTATACGATCCTATGCATAAACATAATTCTAGTCCAACTATACTAAACATATAATCAAAGTAAACTAAGAACGATATAATTGAGAACATAATCAAATAGAGTAAAGTCAAGTCGATATAATAGAATAGAATAAAGTACTACTCATAGTATCACGAACAATGATGAATATTACAAGAATGTAGAGGGGAATTACCAAGAACTCCGATAGATCCGGACTCCAAGCTAGGCTTGATTCCCTCTAGATCTATTCCTATGTAGCTATGCTACTAAACTATGGAGCTCTAATTGAGATGGTGGCTCGGCTTCTCTCGAATTTCGATGAGAGAATGAACTCTTGAATGAATTAGGGTTTCACCGGGGGGCCGGGGCTCGAATATATAGCCCCCTAGGATGAACCACAGCCCTCGGATCAAACCGACCTAAATGGACGATAATTATTCATCCTCAAAGGCGGTGGAGGCGGGATCCACGAGACTCGACCGATTGGTGGAGGTGGGGAGTCGGCCGAGCTCCCCCTCGGGTCGGCCGGCCAACCTGCAGTGGGCCCCGGCTTCCCGGGGTTTGCCTTCTCGGAGTCTTCTAGATTATACAATTTTACCCGTTCGGTCTTTATCTCTATGTAATCATGACATGTGGGCCTCCTTTGGTTCTTTTTCTAATAACCCCCTGTAGAAATAGACAATCACCAAAACTCGTGGAATTCTGTCAGTATAACCCCTATATCTAACAGGTGAACTCATATTAGTCCTTTCTCTTGCTGCGTTGACGGTATAAAATTGATACTTAACGACCGTCAACAATCATATTGTAGGCTTGAGTGTAGTCTTATAGGCATTGAGTGTGGTTATGCTGTGGACCCATAAGGAACCAATCATGCAGTTAAAGTCAATACTATGTGCTCTCCATCCATTGATCTATGCTACTTCTGTCCTCAGAAGCATGCACCCATTTTATAAATACTACATTCATTCTGTGCCACTTATGTCCCTAGAAGGACCACCTACATATAGATCCACATCCACCACATATTGTGCTATCTCTACCCTGGAGATACACACCTATGCTGCTCCTACCCTAGGAGTACGCATTTCCTCCACATATTGTGCTGTCTCTACCCTGGAGATACGCGCTTATGCTGCTCCTACTCTGGGAGTACGCATCCATCCATCCATCCATCCATCCACAAAATACATACACCACTCATTTCACTTCATCCAGAAAAGGTTCTACTCCTATCCTGGGAGTGAACATCTAGAAATAATCATCGCCGTTCCATTTGCCTACATAAAAGCTCCAGTCATTATCATTTCAAGTTATACACTCCCCGTTGCTAAAGTTTCATTTTCAGAGGATTGGTTGCTTAAAAAAAAGAAAAAAAAGAGAGAGAAAGAGAAAGAAAGAGTAGCCAAGTCCTTCCTTTCAAGAAGTTTCAAGGTTTTCGAATAAAGGGAGTCATGTTATCCCCAAAGGAGCAAGTGTAGAAGTAGATGTTCGCCAAGTGATCACCCCTCGTAATCATTTCCATATCATTATCATCTTATCATCCATTCCATTCCCTTATTCACATGCACATATGACTTTATTATTATTTTAGTTCCTATTGGATCCATGGTTTAACTGTGCAATATATGCAAGTGAGTTTGAGTGTCTCCCCACCTATGAGCTCCACATAAGCCTATTAGAAACTAGGGTGAGAGAGAGAAGGCACTTTCCATTATGCCTTAGTTCCATAAATACCACATATTCTGAGAGTAGAGAGAAGGCATACACTACACATGCCTTGGTAAGGATCGTAAATACCACAAATGAGATACTTGAAAGGGTCATACATCGAATCTCTGAGTTTTATTTGAAAATCTTGCAAAAACTCTGGAATGATAGTTGATCAAAGAGCGAGAAACATAGCGCTTGACTTGACCGTTCTATCTTTCAACTGCTCAAGACCCAAGTGACGGCTACAAGTCCCATGGTGAAAGGTAATATGAGTAAGTTTTGAGTCAGAATAGTTCACTCTAATCCGGAGGAGAGTTCTTGTTTGAACGCATGTGTACTTTTGAGGTGTGAAAGCATTGTAGCAACTCCTGATCCATCACTGAGTTTATCTTTGCTCAGAGACGAGCAAAGGGTAAGCTTGGGGGAGTTGTTGACGGTCGATAAGTGTCAATTTTTACCATCAACTAGACATGAAAAAGGACCTAAATATAATTACCATCTAGATATAGGGCTTACACTAACGGAATTCCACGAGTTTTTGTGAATGTCATTTAACGTGGTGTCAACCTGAAAATACCCAAGGAAGGCCCACATGTCGGGTTTACATAGAGATAATCGGGAACCGGTGAAAATTCATGTCTGGAAGGTTCGAGAAGGCTCGGACCAAACGGGTGCCCGAACCAGCTCGGTGGAGAGTCGGCCGCCCCAACCCTAGAGTCGGCCGACTCGTGACCTCAGCCAATCAGCGTCAGCCTCGCGGATCCCTCTTCCACCGCCTTTGAGGATGAATAATAATCGTCCATTTAGGTCGGTTTGATCCGAGGGCTGCGGTGCATCCTAGGGGCTATATAAATAGGGCCCCTGGCCCCTGGAGGAGGCATCCCTTGAAACCCTAATTCATTATTTCGAGAGAGGATCGGGTGAGGGGGTCCCTTGAATGGATCTCCTCCCTAGAGCCTAGCATTCAAGATAGATAGAGAGAGTATAGGGTGGAGGTAGAGTTGGAGGAAGCTTAGGCATGTCGGTGTCTCCTCTCCAGTTGTACCTGCGGGATCAAGTCTCCTAACCCGAGGCTTGGTTCTAGGATCATTCGTCGCAATTCAACTTCTAATACTAGTAAGTTCTTGTTATTATTGCTCTTTGGTTTACGAGTTTACTTTATTCGCTTCCGGTTGGGAATAGAGTAATCGTTCATAGCGTAAGCGTGGTGCTTGGGCTAGGTTCACTCATAGATGCTCCCTATCCGGCCGGAACCGTGGTAGTATCGAGGAAGTGACAATCCCTTTGTTACCTTTGTAATCCACTTCCCGTCGTAGGTAAGGTAGGTCCAAAAGTGCTAGGTTAAGCATCCTCGTGGTGTCTTTTCTTAGGTGCTCCCATAGAGTAGTAGTTGCAAAGCTTGCCATAGGTTGGAAGGAGACTGTGGTAGTAATCTTCTCTATATCGCTCATTACCTTGTGTGTAGCTCAGGGTTAAGTATAGACTTGGGTTAGTCAGATGAACATTTTCTCCTAGCAGATAAATAAATAACGATACTCTGGAATATCTCCCGGGTGAAGTGCTCACCGATATCCATGCGCTTGCGGATTATTTCTCTTTGATTCTTTCGTGTGTGTATCTAGTATCAACAGGGGGTCGAGGTGGAGTTTGCTTTCATCGCAGCCCCTGGCCCGACTGGTGGGGGTCTGCGGATTTTGGTACCTCCGCTCCTCGCCCTCTGCGGGGGTCGAGGTGGAGTTTGCTTTCATCATAGCCCCTGGCCCAAGTGGCGGGGGTCTGCGGATGGGCTTGCATCGGGGTGACCTTCGACTGGGGGCGATTGTCGGCCCGAGGCAATCCCTGCATTTATAGCGACTGCTGATGAGGGCAAGGCATGGCCTAGTCCGTTTCAGCGGTGGTTGACATGCAAATCTCAGGGAAATAAATCTTTGCTATATTACATAATTTTCTTGCCTCATTAAAAAACCTCATGCCCTAACATAAGGAAAAAGAGTGCAAGGATAGTCTATGTATGCGAAGGAGAGAAAGGAAGAAACGATGCGAAGGTAAAGATTACATAGTTCTTTGTGAGACGCTAAGGGTAGTACTTGCGGAGGTCGTCGATGTTCCATGTGTGCGGTAGCTCGTGACCTTCGGCATCCTGGAGGTGGAATGAGCCTTGTCTTGCGGAGCTTGTGATAATGTAGGGGCCAAGCCACTTGTCTTGGAGCTTGCCTGCCATCTTCGTGTTCTGCTTCCAGATCAATACCATGTCTCCTTGGCAGAGGTCACGTGGTGAGACCTTCTTGTCTCTCCACTTCTGGGTTTCAGCCTGGTAACTGCGGAGGTTGTTGACCGCTTTGCACCTTACTTCTTCAAGTAGGTCCTTGTCGAGTGCTTCATCTTGGATGGAGGTATCGGAGGTAGTTCTTGGTGACCCGTGGCGGAGCTCTTCTGGGAGCACGGCTTCTTCTCCATAGAGCAGCTTGAATGGGGTGATGCCGGTGGCTCTGCCGTCGGAGGTGTTGTGGGACCATACGACAGTGATGAGTTCCTCCGCCCATTTGCCTAGTGGCTTGTCTGTGAGGTTCTTTTTGATTCCTTGCAGGATGATTGCATTGGCCCTTTCGACTAGCCCATTAGACTGCGGATGTCTGACTGAAGCGAAATGGATTTTGATGCCGATTTGGAAACAAAATTCTTTGAAGGCGAAGCTGTCAAACTGGGTTCCATTGTCAACTGTGAGATCCCTTGGGATGCCGAAGCGACATACGATCTGTTGCCAGAAGAACTTTTGTACTGTAGTGGAGGTGATGGTGGCAAGCGTGCGAGCTTCGATCCATTTGGTAAAGTATTCCACCACTACCACCACGTAGCGGAGCTTCCCGGGAGCGGTCGGCAGGGGTCCAACCAAATCTATGGCCCAGCGCTGCATCGGCCATGTCGGGCAGATCAAAGTGGTCGGAGCTCCGGGTCTGTTTGAATGGTTGGCGGCCCGCTGGCAACCTTCGCAATGTCATACCAGCAATGAAGCGTCGAACAATGCGGTGGGCCAATAGAACCCTTGTCTGAATGCCTTTCCAACTAGAGCCCGTGGGCCATTGTGCGAGCCACAGATGCCCTGGTGGATTTCTTTAAGTATGGCGATACCTTCGCTTGTGGCGACACATTTTAGCCAAGGAGCGGTGACCGAAGCCTTATACAGGTTCTTGCCCTCGATCTTATACCCTCGCGCTCTTTGAATCATTCTCTTTTCTTCTTCCTTCGATTCAGGTTCATAGAACCCTTTGATGTAAGCTAAGATAGGGGCCCGCCAATCTTCGCTGGATATGATGTTGACCACCCTCGCTAGAGGTGTGTTGCAGGCGATTGCAGGTGCTGCGAAGGTCTCATAGAAAACGTCCGGAGGTAATGGAGTTAATTGAGCTGCGGCCTTCGCTATTTCATCTGCCTCCCTATTCTCACTACGAGGGATAGATTTTGTGGTGATGCCCAAGAAGAAAGCACGCTGCGGACGGTGTGAAGGTATTTCTGTAGCTCCAGATCCTTTGCCTTGAAAGTTTTCTCGATGTGACCGGCGATCACCTGAGAGTCGGTCCGGATAATCGCCCGGCGCACAGAGATGGCACGAAGCTTCACGAGGGCCAAGAGGACGGCTTCATACTCAGCAGAGTTGTTGGTGCACGGAAACTTGAGTCTTGCGGCGTATCGATTTGGACTCCGAAGGTGAAGTTAGGATTGCTTTGCGATTCGGCCCCTTGGGCTCCCATGCTCCGTCCACGTGCTTGTCCACGGAGGTTCGATGTCTTACGCCTTATTGTGAGGGTGCAGGGGTCCGTCTGCAATGAAGTCTGCTAGAGCTTGTGATTTGATCGTGTGTCTTCGACGAAGGTTAATGTGTAGTCGAGTTGCGAAGCCCATTTGGCAATTACGCTTGCTTTGCCTCGGGTTTCGAAGATGTTGTCCAAAGGGACTGCGAAGGTATTGTGATGGGATGAGGCTGAAAATAGTGCTTGAGCTTTTTGCAGCCATAACCACCGCATATGCGATCTTTTCGAGCTCTGAATAATGCTTCTTGGGACCTTCGAGGACCTCTGATACGTAATAAACGGGAATCTGCCGTCTTTGATGTTCCTCGAGGGTTTCTTTGACCAAAACGGCACTAACTGCGTGAGGCGAAGCAGCGACGTATAGCGTAGCGGTTCCGAACGTTCGGGCTCGCGAGGGTTGTTAGTTTGAGCAAGTACGCTTGAGACTATCGAAGGCGGCTGCTGGGCGGGCCCCACTTGAAAGGTTCGCAGGTTTTGAGTACTTCAAAGAAGGGCAACCCCGCTCTGCGGACCGCGAGATGAATCTGCTAAGCGAAAGCCGGTAGACGGTCGGTCGGCGGCGGATTTCCTTGACGCCGGAGGTGACATGGAAACGATTGCGTCTATTTTTGTTGGATTGGCTTCGATTCCTCTAGCGAGACAAGACATCCCAGAAGCTTCCCTTTGCTGACTCCGAAGATGCACTTCTCGGGGTTGAGCTTAAGTTTCGCCTTTTTGAGCTTGTCGAAGGTTACGCGAGATCGGCTATGTGGTTGGTCGAGTTTGCTCTGGATCACAATGTCATCAACGTAAGCCGAGCTGTTGGATCATCTTTGAAGACCTCCGCCGTCATGCGAGCGAAGGTTGGGCCTGCGTTGCGAAGCCCCTCAGCCATTCTTCTGAAGCAGAAAGTGCCGTCGGGGGTAATGAAGCTTGTCTTTTCTTCGTCATCCTTGTTCATCCAGATTTGATGGTAGCCGGAGAAGCAATCGAGCAGAGATAAAAGCTCACAACCCGCAGCCGCGTCCACGAGGGTGCTTATCCTGGGTAACGGAAAGCAATCCTTTGGGCATGCCTTGTTGAGACTTGTGAAATCAACACACATTCGCAACTTGAGGTTCTTCTTTTGTACCAACACCACATTAGCGAGCCAGGTTGGATATTTGACCCTGCGAATAACCTCCGCTTTTAGCAGCTGATCTACCTCCGCTTTGGCGGCTTGCTTCCTTTCTTCTGACATTTTGCGGAGCTTTTGCTTTATCGGAGGATGATCTTTGCTGACGTTCAGGTGATGCTCGATGAGTTTTCTGTCTACACCGACAAGGTCCGAAGCCGACCATGCGAAGGCATCGCTATTATCGCAGAGGAACTGGATGAGTTGAGCTTCAAGTTCGGTATCTAGCAGAGCTGATATGATGACTTTCTTTTCAGGATTGTCCGGGAATAGCTGAATCTTTTTTGTCTCTTCCTCCGGCTGCGCGCGCGGAGGTAACCAGGCTGCGTCTATTTTTGGCTCTGCTTCTCATTGCTCTTTTTGTTCTTCTTCTTGCTGCTGTCTCTGCTCCTTCTCCTGCAGGCAATGGACATTTTTCTGCCCCGGAGTGGCTGCTTGCTCCGCTATTCTGGCCGTGTTTTGGTCTCCGTAGATGGCTACGATACCTCCGGGCGCTGGCATTTTCATGCAGAGGTAGCCAGGATGGATTGCAGCGTTGAACTGATTAATGGTGCCCCTCCCGAAGATAGCGTTGTAGTTGTATGGGATATCAACTACGTCAAAGGTGATGTGCTCTGTGCGGGCGATGGTTTTATTGCCGAAGGATACTGGTAGAGTGATTTTTCCGATTGCTCTGATCTGCTAACCTCCGAATCCGAATAGCGGATGTCCTGCCGGCTGAAGTTTGTTTCTGTCGAGCTTCATGCCATCGAAGGTGGATGTGAATAAGATGTCGGCGGAGCTGCCATTGTCCACAAGGATTTTGGTCACTGTCCAGCCTGCGATGTTTGTTTCTATGACCATCGCGTCAGTATGTGGGTATTGCTTGAGCTTGAGATCTGAGCTGTTGAAGGTCAAGGGAATGTGCGACCAATGATCATTTCTGTGAGGACCTTCGCAGGCTACATGATTGACCCGGCGAAAGTGCTCTCTGCGCTGTCTTTTATTGCCATAATCCTCCCCTGAACCTCCGGAAATTGCCATGATGACCCCGTAGGTAGCTGTGGGATTGTTGATCACTGTCTGTGCTCCTGTGCTTCTCCCTCAACTTTAATTGGTTGTGGCGGAGGTAATGCTGGTAGAGGTGGTGGCGGAGGTAAGGCTTGTGCTTGGGTTTGATGAGCGATTGGCTGAAGTTGTTGATACTGCTGTTGTGCTTGGCGATGGTAGTATTGCTGCTGTTGGTTGTGAGCGTATTGACCCTGAGCGAAGGGTGGCCGAGGGTAGTAAATTGGTTGCTGATAAGGAGGTTGCTGAGCTCGATGGTTATGGTTATATCCCTGGTTGCGGTTGCGGGGGTTCGGTGCTGCTCTGCGGGTATGGTTGACTGTTCCTGTCTGCGGAGCTGGTGGGGCTTGGCCGTCTCTGCATTCAAGCCCCTTGATGTACCATACACACTGCTTGGTGTAGTGGTCGTGGCTTTTCCACGAAATGGCAATAATGCAAGCCGCGGAGGTTCTTGTCTCGCGATCTACGAGTTGGCGAGTCTTCTATCGACTTGTGGCGGGGTTGTCAGGGTCGGCGAGGTCTTTGCCAAATAGCTGATCATTACTGCCATCAATAGCGTTGACGTTTCCTATGTCGATGCGGGGGTAGTCATTGCGAGGGTTCGGATTGCGCTCTCTTTGTTGTCGTTGTGGAGGTTGGGATGACTGAGACTTGACACGTTCATTGTTATCTGCTCTGATTTGCTTTTCCATGATGTCATATAGCTCAGCGATGGTTCTCGGTTCCCTTCTTGACAGCTTCGATGAACACGGTCCCGGCTGGATGCAACTCGTTACTGCCAAAATCATGACTTCATTCGTGATACCAGGGGTGCGATTCTTGGTATTGAGAAATCTTTTCCACCAATCTTGTAATGGCTCATCAACTCTTTGTTTGCAATTGAGAAGAGCGGTGGCCTTGGCCGCAGACCGACTGACACCTTTAAAGTTTGTGTAGATCCTTTCGCGAAGGTCATCCAAACATCGGATGGATCCTGGCCGGAGGTTGCTGTACCAGGTTTGAGCAATATCTCTCGCCACGATCACGAAGGCTTTGGCCATGATGTCCTCGTCACCTCCGGCGGCTGAGACAGCAGCTTCATAAGACATTAGATATTGGCGTGGCTCGTAGGTGCCATCTGTTGATACTGGATACGCACACGAAAGAATCAAAGAGAAATAATCCGCAAGCGCATGGATATCGGTGAGCACTTCACCCGGGAGATATTCCAGAGTATCGTTATTTATTTATCCGATAGGAGAAAACGTGCATCTGACTAACCCAAGTCTATACTTAACCCCTGAGCTACAGACAAGGTAATGAGCGATATAGAGAGGATTACTACCATAGTCTCCTTCCAACCTATGGCAAGCTTTGCAACTACTACTCTATGGGAGCACCTAAGAAAAGACACCACGAGAGGATGCTTAACCTAGCACTTTTGGACCTACCTTACCTACGACGGGGAAGTGGATTACAAAGGTAACAAAGGGATTGTCACTTCCCTCGATACTACCATGTTTCCGGCCAGATAGGGAGCATCTACGAGTGAACCTAGCCCAAGCACCACGCTTACGCTATGAACGATTACTCTATTCCCAACCGGAAGCGAATAAAGTAAACTCGTAAACCAAAGAGCAATAATAACAAGAACTTACTAGTATCGAAGTTGAATTGCGAGAATGATCCTAGAACCAAGCCTCGGATTAGGAGACTTGATCCCGGTACAACCGGAGAGGAGACACCGACATGCCGGGCTTCCTCCAACTCTACCTCCACCCTATACTCTCTCTATCTATCTTGAATGCTAGGCTCTAGGGAGGAGATCCATTCAAGGGACCCCTCTCACCGATCCTCTCGGAAATAATGAATTAGGGTTTCATGGGATGCCTCCTCCCGGGGCCGGGGGCCCCGCTATATAGCCCCTAGGATGCACCGCAGCCCTCGGATCAAACCGACCTAAACGGACGATTATTATCCATCCTCAAAGGCGGTGGAACAGGGATCCGCGAGGCTGACGCTGATTGGCTGAACTGGTGAGTCGGCCGACCAAGGTGGGGAGTCGGCCGACTCTCCACCGAGCCCGTTCGGGCTCTCGTTTGGTCCAGAGCCTTCTCGAACCTTCCAGATTACAGAATTTTCACCGGTTCCCGATTATCTCTATGTAAACCTGACATGTGGGCCTTCCTTGGGTATTTTCAGCTGACACCCTGCAGAAACTGTAGGGATATGAGGGCGCTACGCTAGCCAGAAAACAAAAACTTTTTCTACCTCATCGCCCAGGATCTACTACTAGTTACAGGTTACGGGATTACCACTTGACGCGCAGATGCAGCGGAAGACGACTCGATGTAGTCGAACGCGTCGCAGCAGTGCCGTGCAGTTGCGTGGTCGTCCAGCAACTCCTCCCACCACTTGCGGTTCGTGCGGTTCGTCCTTGTGCTCCGGATGCAGCACCTCCGAGGTGTCACACACGTACGAGGAAGAAGCGTGCGCCTCGGTGCTAGGTCCGCGAGGAGCGAAGGCGAGCGTAGAGGGCGACGGTGGCTGCCCGAAGGCGTGGATTGGTTGTGTGTTTGGCCACGCCCCTCCCCTCTTCTTATATAGGTGTCTCTCATGTGCTTTCCGGGTGGAGACGCATTAGAAACCCTAAGCCTTGTCTAATTCGAGTCCAACTCGAATTAGGCTTCCGGCCTCTTAAGCGTGCGACCCTATGGGTTCACGCACACATAGACATGGGCCGAATACTCCTATTCGCCCAATAGTAACACGGCCTCTAGCAAGGCATGACAACTCCTATGCGTACGCAAATGATCATATCGAGACGAACCACTACGACCATATACAAGTTACTCCCTTGCCTCATGATATATGGTTCAACTCGTGGGTTAACACTTAACCCAAGCACGGCCATGCATTTGTTGATCCAATCACTTGAGTGATCCAGTGATATCTCTCTCATTAGAGAGGGGCAAGTCCCATCTTGATTGTCTATGTCTCGCAAAGCATGCTTCTCGACAAACCCGAAGACATCCTTTATAACTACCCGGTGACGGAGTAGCGTTTGTCGGTCCCTAAGCAAGTCGATACACATCTCGAGTACATACAACAATCTCGGGTCGAAGGACATAACGTATATGATGTGTATAGAGACAATCTCATGTCGGGTCGATCCGGCCTACATGTCATACATGTGCCCACATTATTAGTTCGACATCTCCATGTCCATGACTTGTGAAACATAGTCATCAACTAATAATGTGCTAGTCTAATATTCATGTGTGTCCTCACATGAACTCCGACCGGGACGAATATAGAATAACCATACAAGTAAAAGAGTTCCACAAACAATTCACATAATTGCCAATCAATACAAGTTGTCTTTAATGGATATTCAATGGACACATTTTATATATCATGGATACAAGCGGAATATCATCATCTCTATGATTACCTCTAGGGCATATTCCCAACAGAAACAGACATTCACCAAAACTCGTGGAATTCTATTAGTCTAACCCCTATATCTAGTTGGTGAACATATTTTAGTCCTTTCTCATGTTTAGTTGACGGTAAAAATTGGCACTTAACGACCGTCAACAACTCCCCCAAGCTTACCCTTTGCTCGTCTACGAGCAAAGATAAACTCGAGTGATGGATCAGGAGTTGCTACAATGCTTTCACGCCTCAAAAGTACACATGCGTTCAAACAAGAACTCTCCTCCAGATTAGAGTGAACTATTCTGACTCAAAACTTACTCATATTACCTTTCACCATGGGGCTTGTAGCCGTCACTTGGGTCTTGAGCAGTTGAAAGACAGAACGGTCAAGTCGAGCGCTATGTTTCTCGCTCTTTGATCAACTATTATTCCGGAGTTTTTGCAAGATTTTCAAATAAAACTCGAGTTTCCTTGTATGACCCTTTCAAGTCTCTCATTTGTGGTATTTACGGATCCTCTCCAAGGCATGAGTAGTGTATGCCTTCTCTCTTCTCTCAAAATATGTGGTATTTGTGGAATTAAGGCATAGTGGAAAGTGCCTTCTCTCTCTCACCCTACTTTCTAATAGGCTTATGTGGAGCTCATAGGTAGGGAGACACTCAAACTCACTTGCATATATTGCACGGTTAAACCATGGATCCAACGGGAACTAAAATAATAATAAAGTCATATGTGCATGTGAATGAGGAAATGGGATGAATGATAAGATGATGATGATAAGGAGATGATTATGAGGGGTGATCACTTGGTGAACATCTACTTCTACACTTGCTCCTATGGGGATAACATAACTCCCTTTATTCGGAAACCTTGAAACTTCTTTGAAAGGAAGGACTTGGCTACTCTTTCTTTCTTTCTTTCTCTTTTTTTTCCTTTCTTCTTTTTTTTTCTTTTTTTTCTTTTTTTTAGAGCAACCAATCCTCTGAAAACGAAACTTTAGCAACGGGGAGTGTATAACTTGAAATGATAATGACTGGAGCTTTTATGTAGGCAAATGGAACGGCGATGATTATTTCTAGATGTTCACTCCCAGGATAGGAGTAGAACCTTTTCTGGATGAAGTGAAATGAGTGGCGTATGTATTTTGTGGATGGATGGATGGATGGATGGATGCGTACTCCTAGGGTAGGAGCAGCATAAGCGCGTATCTCCAGGGTAGAGACAGCACAATATGTGAGGGAGTGCGTACTCCCAAGGTAGGAGCAGCATAGGTGCGTATCTCCAGGGTAGAGATAGCACAATATGTGGTGGATGTGGATCTATATGTAGGTGGTACTTCTAGGGACAGAAGTAGCACAGAATGAATGTAGTATTTATAAAATGGGTGCATGCTTCGAGGACGAAGTAGCATAGATCAATGGATGGAGAGCACATAGTATTGACTTTAACTGCATGACTAGTTCCTTATGGGTCCACAGCATATCCACACTCAATGCCTATAAAGACTACACTCAAGCCTACAATATGATCTATACAAATAGATGGGTTTTCCTAATCTAGCAAGCATGAATGTATGGTGTGGTAGGAATTTTGAACTCTCGTCATACGGGAACTCATCATGCAAAAAATTTAAGATTTTTAAAAGATAAACTCTCCAAAACTCTAGCATCTCTAGGAACAAGATGGACAAGCAGCTCAAAACTTTCCCATATCATATCCGTCAACTACCTAGACTTAGATCAAATATTCGCTACCCACAAGTTTCAGGTTCAGAGTAAATCTCAAATCTAAACAGTTGTGTCCAAAACTCGGGAGAGTGCAAGGTTGAAAACTAGGTACTTGAAAGGAATTACGATAGAGCAACTATTCATCATTTCCATATAAGAGCTTACTCCGGGGATTACTTAAAGGCAGTTAATAAGAGCTCTCCAAAAGTAGAAAAGATAGATAAGGAAATCTTTACGGGTTTCTAAGGTTATGCATTTTTTTTAGTTGTTTTAACAAAGCAAGCTCTATAAATAAATAGACAAGTTGGAACACTTAGCTTGATACACGGGGATGCTCTCCCCCAAGCTGGATGTTGACGTAGTATGTTGATGTTGCCGCGGTGAAGGCGCATCTTGCCCCTCTTAGAGTGTCGGGGATAATGGGTAGAGACAAACACTACGACCGTTGAAGACACACTTCGACAAGGGACAAGACGTCCATACGCCTATTAGCTCTTCTTGATCCTTTAAATTCTGTGAAGCTCAAATAGACAACAAAGCTTGTGGAACTGATTAAGCATTAGTGATAACCCTTTAAGCCTTGGATGTCTAGAACCTTCCTTAACACATAAAATCTTTTTAGCGGGATCTTAATATTTTTATAATTTTATATTTATGATATGCGACGAGAAAAATACAACCAAGATGAAAACTTATTTTTATGCCACCACGGTGGATATCTTTGTGGTGTCGCACCACAAAATTATTCGCATGGGGCTTAGTATTTTCTAGATGCAATGCAAGATAAAATTATTTTCTTTTCGATGCGGACGTAGCAAAATAAATATGCAACAAGAACGATTATGCGAGAAAGTAAATATGCTAAAGGAAAAACTTATGCAATGCTTTGAAGTGGGAAATATGGATAACTATCAAGTTACCTCCTTGGCAAGGGTTCGGTGTTTTAAGTCCCTCGAATAAGACTTCTTGTCGTGTTCAATCATTCGGTGCTTTATTCGATCTCAAAGGTAGAGAACTTGAGAACTGCATCTCTTGAGTTGATATCTCTTAAGGAAGGGGCCATCCATGCTCTTTCCTTGTCCACGGTCTGACGAACCTTTAATTGTGATGTTGGCGGCATCTTGTTTAGTGTGCATGTTGCGGGTTCGAACTATCTTTGGAGCACCCTGGGATGAAGAGTAGATGCTTCTAGTGGGCCTCTCCCTCGACCTAGTGTTCCATTTATTGTTTCTTTCTCGTAGAGGATTAGTGGACAAAACATACCCGAAGGTATATAATAACAAGGTTAGATTTGTCATAGAGCTAAGATCATATTCTATGCTACAAAAAAGTTGGGTTGAAAATTTTAATTAGCATAGAACATTTGCTCAACATTACTTCTTCTCTTAAGGATTGGTTTTAGTTTATCTTAAGTTTGATGTGTATGACATTATAGAAAACACTCAAACTTATAGAGAGGAAGTAATTGCGAATGGAGGGATTGCAAACCGGCGTGCTAGAGCGACGAGGGCTTGAGAAGAGGAAGAGTGTTCTTTGGATCATTATTAGAGGCGTCGGCGGCCTTCCTCCCCCAAGCTTGTTGTTGCTCATCATTGGAAGCCAAGTGTGTGTGTTGAATCATCCCTCGAAGTGTGTTGCAACTCCATGTTCTTTAGACACCGTATGTCCTCTCGTTTTTAAGTCTCGTCGGAGAGGGCTCTTGATTCTAAGTCCTGTGAGCAAGGATCTCTCCTTTGGACTGTCCAATCCGGGATATGAGGATGCGAGACGGTTGCATGATGTTCCTTCGTTAATCATTCTTGAATCTTGTTGAGCCTTGGTTGACGAATTGATGTTTATTGGAGATGTAGGCTTGAGTTCTTCCTTGATGATCTTTGTCTTCTAGCAGCATGGCGAAGAGTTGCGGTTAATGATACGCCATCTGCCTTGATGATCAAGGAAGGGACTTCATTAATATTTGTATGCAGGCTTCATCTTCAAATGACCTAGGGACATCATCTTGCAAATGTAGTTGTTCATGGTCTTCTTGGGCTTGGTCGGTAATCAACCCTTGATGGTGATTGGTTGACACAAGGATGCATGCTTATCATGCCATGCTTGTCCTTGCTGCTGACGTGCAAGATGGTGTCTTTAAGAATAATAAGAGCAGGTCTTTGATTGACCAAAATGAGGTGAGTTTCTCCCAGCTTCTCATTGGTGTCCTAGCTCGAGTTTTGAGCTCATTGCTATGATGTCTTCAAGGTTGCTCATAGCTTGTCGCCTTGTTCATCCACTTCCTTTGGGTGAGTGCTATTGATGTAGATCCTTCTTGTGGCACTCTTGTCTCCTTTTTTTGTTCCATCACTCGAAGTGATGATTTGGCAAGTTCACTATGAATAGGCACGCCATAAATTCTTTCAATTCTTTCTTGGACGATGAATGAGCTATGTCTTCGTGCGAAGTATTGTTCAAGTTCATCATATGCCTTGCTTCATCTTTGATGTGAGTTCATCTACGGACTTTCCCAATTTGGAATTGGAAGTTTTTCTGCGGGGGTTAGTCCAACAAAATATACCAATATCTACTACAACACAATTTTAGTTCAATAACCAAACTAGACTCCATGTCTAATCTAATTAAGGAAGGCTATTTAACCTAAGCACCACGCTTAATTTAAAAGCCTTTAGAAGTACTCATATGAAGCACCTCCAAACCAAAGCATATTATAGCAAACAAAGGCAGCATGAGAGCACTACAGAGATTTACTCAAACAGTGATGACAGGGCATGATTAATGTTTAGCAAACTGAGCATGCCTTAAAGGTAGGAACAACCAAGACAGAGTAGCAACATGGTAAGGAATCTATTTATGGAAGTATATCCCCCAAGCTTGAATTTGCGAACTCAAGATTGGATGCAAGTAATTCAATGTTGCATAATGATTGATTGGACATACCTTGCATTTGTTATTCCTTTGATCTTTTTGTATCGAACCGGAAAGGTTAGTGGCAAGAATACCCGAAGGAATATTTTCATAATTATAACTCTATGCTCATTTAACAAGGACAAAGACACGGTAGAAAGGTGAACACTCATGTCATGGTCTAAACGGTGCTTGTTTTAGGACACTAAGCTTGTCCTTGGGAAACCTTAAAGATGTGAATTGGTGAAGTGGTTCCCCCTCCAACACCAATCTATGTGTACTCTCTCAAGATTCAACACAACGAGATCTGCAATGTTTATGGAAAACATATGCATCTACAACCACCCTTTCAATATCTCTAGAAACAAGGAGCATGAGGGGGTTGAAGATCTCATGTGTGGTAATGTTGGAGAGACTAAGTGAATCAGGAGATTTTTCATATGAGCAAGGTCTTGATGGGGTGTTTAAGAAGTAACTACTTTGCTCATTGAAGCCTCCGTCATCTTCCACTTCCAAGGGTGACTCGACATAAATGTCCAAAATTCCCCTTGGATCATCTATCGAAATGATCTCATCTAAGGCCTTGTCCATCCATTCAATGGCAATAGCACATAGGTTTTTAATGCTCTCTAGCCATGGATTTTGCTCTTCGCGATCCTCTATATGGTTTTGATGACTCCTATGCATGGGATAGCTAGATGGACTTCTAGGATCATCAGGAGGTTTAGGAGGAAGGGCATAGAATGAGTTATAGGGGTCAAGGATGGGTTTAAAGATAGGTTCATATTCTATGTCGATGTGGGCATAGAAGGGGAGAACATAAGTGTGGATTCTAGATGGCTTCGCTCTCCTTCTATGGCATCACTTGACATGCCATCCTTGAATCTTTCTAAATGTCCTTCAAAGAGATTGGATGTGAGATGCTTTACGAAAGATATCTTCCGAGAAGATTGACAATGTATGCACTAAAAGATCTCTTATGAAGCGGGAAGTTTATGCTCCTCTCAAACTTGCCATCAAAAAGAATTTCTAAGGATAGAATTACTTCTTTCCTTAGAGAATTTTGGAGTACTACTGGTTTGGAATGGATAGCCAAATCATGGGATTGAAATGTTTGTGAAGTGGCTATTAAAACTTCCTCTTCTAGTTTGGGGGATGATTCCTTCTCTACCTCTAGGATGTTATCATGAAGGCTAGAGCAAGGAGTGTGTCCATTAATAATAAGGACCAACCTCACTTCACTAAAGGGTAAAGAAAGAAAAACTCCTCCAATGACAATATTATCAAGACCCATATAAAAATGTTGAAGAAGAACATGGTCTTGTAAGGCTAGGTCTAAACCTAAGTTTATAGGAAAATTGGAAGATTCCCTAAGTGTAGCAAAAAGTTCATTACCTACTTGATCAGAAGATAGGACTTTGGGTTCATTACCTTCTCCATGGTTAGAAGATAGGACCTTGGGTACAATACCCTCTTGATTAGAAGATAGGACTCTAGCTGTAGAAAAGGGTTGGCTTTGACCTATTGCAACCACGATTGGTGTAGCTCATAGCTAGATGTGAAAATCATGGGTTCTAGAGGCTCTAAGCATGTGCTCATGGGTGCAAGATATTGGTGGATAGGCGTGGAATTTGGGTTATCCATAAGGATATAAAAGAAAAGGCAAAATAAAAATACAAAAAGATAAAAGTATAATACAAGGTTAAGCATGACTTAAGGTTATCTCAAAGCAAACCGTCTTTCTCCCCGGCAACGGCGCCGAAATGCTTGTTGATACCGAGATACGCACACGAAAGAATCAAAGAGAAATAATCCGCAAGCGCACGGATATCGGTGAGCACTTCACCCGGGAGATATTCCGAGTATCGTTATTTATTTATCCGCTAGGAGAAAACGTGCATCGACTAACCCAAGTCTATACTTAACCCCGAGCTACGACAAGGTAATGAGCGATATAGAGAGGATTACTACCACAGTCTCCTTCCAACCTATGGCAAGCTTTGCAACTACTACTCTATGGGAGCACCTAAGAAAAGACACCACAGAGGATGCTTAACCTAGCACTTTTGGACCTACCTTACCTACTGACGGGAAGTGGATTACAAAGGTAACAAAGGGATTGTCACTTCCCTTGATACTACCACGTTTTCGGCCAGATAGGGAGCATCTACGAGTGAACCTAGCCCAAGCACCACGCTTACGCTATGAACGATTACTCTATTCCCAACCGGAAGCGAATAAAGTAAACTCGTAAACAAGAACTTACTAGTATCAGAAGTTGAATTGCAGAATGATCCTAGAACCAAGCCTCGGGTTAGGAGATTTGATCCCGCAGGTACAACCGGAGAGGAGACACCGACATGCCGGGCTTCCTCCAACTCTACCTCCACCCTATACTCTCTCTATCTATCTTGAATGCTAGGCTCTAGGGAGGAGATCCATTCAAGGGACCCCTCTCACCCGATCCTCTCCGGAAATAATGAATTAGGGTTTCATGGGATGCCTCCTCCGGGGGCCGGGGCCCCGCTTATATAGCCCCCTAGGATGCACCGCAGCCCTCGGATCAAACCGACCTAAACGGACGATTATTATTCATCCTCAAAGGCGGTGGAACACGGGGATCCGCGAGGGCCGACGCCGATTGGTGAACTGGTGAGTCGGCCGACCAAGGTGGGGAGTCGGCCGACTCTCCACCGAGCCCGTTCGGGCTCTGTTTGGTCCCGAGCCTTCTCGAACCTTCAGATTACATGAATTTTCACTGGTTCCCGATTATCTCTATGTAAACCCGACATGTGGGCCTTCCTTGGGTATTTTCGGTGACACCTGCGAGAAACGGACATTCACCAAAACTCGTGGAATTCTATTAGTGTAACCCCTATATCTAGTTGGTGAACATATTTTAGTCCTTTCTCATGTTTAGTTGACGGTAAAAATTGGCACTTAACGACCGTCAACACCATCATACCGCGGCAGATGCTGCATGGCGAAGCCCTAGGGCCACTCGGTGATCTGGAGGTCGTATGATAGGGGGATTTGGAGTCGTAGTGCGGGACCCGTGGCGCCGCTCTTGGCTCTGGAACACCTCCGCCAGCAGCTGCCGGGTAAAGTATGTTGGCGCGGAGGTCTGGTTCCGGGCGTGGTGGGTGGGGGTCTTGCTGTTGCTCGATCGGGGGTTGTACGGCTGGAGGACGCCCGGGGAGCCGGGTCTCGTAGTTTCTCACCTCCGCGTACGCCTCCGCTGTTTCGATGCTTTGCTCGATGCGGCGTGGCTTCTGCTTCCTACGTTCACGCCGGATGGTTGCCGCTCTCGATTCCTTGTTGATTTGCTCTAGGTGCCTTTTGCCAGCAAGGATGCTTTCTTGAAGCTATTCTAGATGCCTGGCCAACTTTTCTTCCTCCGAAGCTTCACTGTCGGTCGTGGATCCGTTGGCGATACCATCTCCGGAGGTATGAGGGTGTGGCTGGATAATAATGTCCCTGACCACCGATGCTCGCTGCCGACTTCCGGATGCGACTTGGTCTGGATTGGGGTCAACTACCAGGTTTGCCGATTGCTCGATCGGAGGTTGCTCCGGGAGAGGATTTGGCGGAATGACACCTCCGCAAGCGGGGGTCGGGTCCGCGTTGGCTCCCAGCTCACTGATGTTTGGAGCCATGGCTTGTTTCTTTTGTTCAACCCCACGGTCGGCGCCAACTGTTGGTATAAACGCTCGCCCCCTACCTTCGCCGAGATCCGAAGGAGAGGGGCGGAGGTTTCCCAGACAGGGTGTCAGTTCAAACAGTTGCCAAGGTAGGGTAAGAATCAATGGGCCCCATCAGGGGGTTTTGCATTAATTGGGACTAAAAATGTCAAGAGTCCTCCTTCTTACACAAGCCATGCCCTTGGTATTTATAGGCCATACCAAGGGTCATGTGGCTTTTTACCCTAGGGTTTTAGCTCTTGTTACACTTACAAATGGGCCTCATCAAGGGCACTTTTGTACATTGCAGAACTAAAAGATCTTTTCCCAACCCTATCCTAAAATGCCACGTGTCGCGCCCTCAAGGACTCCACGCGTCGCCCTCCGCCGCTGCCACGCGTCAGGTCCTTGATGTCGCACCGTACCGGCCTTGTGAGCGTTCGCCCGGAGGTCTTTCGCCGCCTCTGGTGCTGAACACGTTGAACAATCGCTCCGAAGGTCTTCAGAGACCCAACTCCCCGCGGAGGTCTTGTGAGACTTGATCGAACCCTCGTATTCCTGCGTGACAAGAGAATTGAAATGCACAATCGCGAAGGTGTGTCAAACCTTCGCCAAGTCGCTGAAGCGGGCCTGGCGACCTTCGCTGTACGCGTGAGCACAACAGCGAAGGTTTCCCACGGCTGCTTGGCACTTTTGCGTGTCTTGGCCCCTGCCCGGGCCGCGGAGCTAAGTAGGGGGGTCCTAGTGGAGGTTAATCCCCCCAACAAATATATTAATAAAGAAAGTAATACAAGAGGAAAGTTATAAGAGCTATACCAGACTCTCCAGAAGACGACTCCGGAGACCCGAGCTTCACTCAACTCGACTCTAACTCCCACTCTAGACTAGACTACACTACACTTGATCTCCCAAGAGAGCTTGAGCTTGAGAACACACTTGTGGACTACTTGGGGATGATTTGGATGAAAGACTAAGGGTATTTATAGTGGGAGGTGGAGTAAGGGCTACTCCATCACCACGTCAGTGATCCGTGTGACGCTGCTTCCTTGCCATTGGATCAAACTGACCTTCCCACCACCTTGAATGGACGTCTATCAGCATGGGACACGTGGAGGCCATGTAGGAAGTCGGTGGAGAGGCAACCAACCTTGGAGTGGGCCCACATGTCGATCGGCCGACTAGGGGTTGGCTGACCTGTGAGTCCCACTCCCCTTCTAGAAGGTCCAGGGTGTCTTGGGAGCAATGTCCAGGTGGCAGGCCACTAGGGCCAGGTCAGCCGGCCTGGCACTAGGGTGCCTGGCCCACCTACAGCTTCCTGGTGTTGTCCCCACCTGTCACATGTAGTCTTGTCTAAAGTTGGGTTCACTTGATTTCTTGCTTGCTTCTATGTGAATCCTTGGACCAATATGTGCTAAGTAATTGGAACATTGAGTTGTAGCACATTTGGATCCAGGGGTTGGGAAGGTCTCCCTGTAGCATGTCAAGGACCCTGCTTAGAGGTCATCTCCAGGTGAGACTAGCACCAGATCACTTGACCTGGGTTTTGGGTCCCACAGGGCTCATTTCCATCTTCCCTGCATTTCACAAGCTAAGAGTACAAGTGAAACTTTGTTAGTGATAAATATGCTCATGTAATGCTTATCTTCTCTCCATCGAGGACTGTTGATGGGTTTCTGAGTATACCAAAACAGGTCTTATTTCCCGTCAACAAGATCCCCCAAGCTTCACCTTTGCTCGTCCCGAGCAAACGATCAAACTTTGGTTCGATTGGATCAGGTATTATTACTAAGTTAATATCTCAATAGTACTAAGTGCACAACAAAGAATTTCTCCTTGAATGGAAAAATTAGCAATGCTAACACACCAATATTACTCTAGTTCTCATGGGGCTTATGGCATTAACTTAGTCTTGGGATGTTGGAAGACAGAACAGCTTTGACTAGAGCATCTACTTTTCTCATTCTTTAGCAAGTTTCATGCCAGAGGTTTTTGATAAGTTTTTCAAAAGAAGTCTTAATGTTCCTCAAATAGTTTCTCTCAAGTCACTCAAGTGGTGTATGAATCCTCACCAAGGCACATCATGTGTTTGCCTTTTAAAACATCCTACCTCTAATAAGGCTTTATGTGGAGTTTAACTAGGTATGGCAAGGAATAGCATGCTCGCAATGCATATGTTGTCTAGTTAAGAAAACTTGGACCACAGAAGACACTCGTCATACCCCCAGATCAAAATGTAAAATGAGATGAATGGAATGAAGGAATGTGATGGATGGTAAGGTAATGGAGGAAGGTAGATATATGGTGGATGCGGTTGCTCCCTTATTTGATTCTATCTTCCTTTCTATTTCTATTGAGACAAGGCTAGCACTCTCACTTTTTTTGGGTAAAGGATCTATCTAAGGAATAGATTCCTAGCCTTTTTGGGGTGTGTCTCACCTAACAATTGTAATTTAAGAGAGGATTTCTAACATCAGAGCATGGAGCAACCTATATGATGGAGATGGTGAATATGGAGGTGCGTACTTCCAGTGTAGAAGCAGCACAAGAATGGTGGTATGGATGCAGATGCGTGCTCCCAGGGCAGGAGTAGCATATGAATGGTTGCGTACTTCCGGATTAGAAGCGGCATATTTGGTGGTATGTGGATCTTGATATTAGGGGCATGGCAAACCTCTAACACCGGCTCTACAAGACTTAACCAAACTCAATGCAAGCGAGTAGCTTATGTGGAAGGCTTTTTGATATTCAAAGTATATATGGCCGTGGTAGGAAATTCAACACCATTGAGGAACAATTAAGTTTTCATTTATTTTCAAAATCAATTATCTGGCTATCATGCGTGCTTAGAACAATAGTATAAAGCTCTTATCTCAACTATATCATATCACAGAACAATCGGTCTACGGGCCAGCACAACACCAAAATAAGAGTGCATTCCTCTCAGAGCTAGCCAACACTTGCTCTAAAGAATCCCTTCCGAATATGATAGGTGGGGATTTCAATATCATGAGATCGCCAGAGGATAAGAGTACATGCGACTTCGACCCTAAATGGCCAAATCTTTTTAATGTTGTCATCGAGTCTCTAGATCTAAGGGAGATTATGATGACTGGCCACCAATATACTTGGGCTAGGCCCGGTGACAATCCAACCTTTGAGAAGTTGGATAGAGTCCTCGTCAGTACTGAATGGGAAAATCAATTCCCATTAACATCGGTCAAACCTAGAGATAGGAATATATCTGACCATACGCATCTTATGATTACCACAGGAGCCTTGACTCACCATTCCCAAAACTGACCTTTCAAATTTAAGAGGGGTTGGCTGCTTATACAGGAGGGGTTTTTTTGATAAGGTTGCAAATATTTGGCAGTCTAAAAATACAGGTGCGACCCCTCTTGAATGTTGGCAGTCTAAAATCCGTAGACTCAGACAACACCTAAGAGGCTGACCAAACATAGAACAGGGTCAAATAGAAGAGAAAAAAGACTATGTTGGCTCTTTTAGAAGATCTTGACAAGAAAGCTGAGGATTTACCCTTATCTGATCAAGAAATCAATCTCAAACACTATCGAAAAGAGCGCTTAGTTTCACTTCTGAGAGAAGAGGAGCTAAAATGGTATGAGAAGGTTAAAACCCTATTAGAGGGTGATGCTAAAACACAAGGTTCTTTCATCGGTGGCTAATGGAAAACATCGCAAACAACATATATATAAACTTGAAGATGATCAAGGAATGGTTGTTGGCAATGAACGTCTTAAAAGCCATATTACTAGCTTCTATAAAGACCTTTTTGGGCCACCAGAAATGTCAGATTACACTAGTGGAAGAGGAAAATTCAGATATTCCACAAGTGTCCCCAGAGAAAAATGGCATCCTCATCAGCCCCTTCACTGAATCTGAGGTGAAGGAAGCTGTACTCCAAATGGAGCATAATAAAGCTCTTGGTCCTGATGGATTCCTGGCTGAATTCTATCAGGTATTTTGGGGGGTAATCAAGGATGATCTCATACCTCTCTTTACTGATTTACATAGAGAGGCCCTTGATCTCTACGGTCTAAATTTTGGGATTATTACTCTAATTCCAAAAGTACAAAATGCAACCAAAATTCAGCAATATAGACCAATCTGTGTCCTCAATGTAAGCTTTCAAATATTTACATAAGTGGGCACAAATAGGCTGAATAAGGTAGCAAAAATAGTGGTGAATCCACTGCAGACCGCTTTATGCCTAGAAGAAATATCATGGAAGATGTCATCATCTTACACGAAACCATCCATGAGATGCATACCAAAAAAAGGATGGCATCATTCTCAAAATTGACTTTGAAAAGGCCTATGATAAGGTCAAGTGGTCTTTTATACAACAAACCTTACGTATGAAAGACTTCTCTTCCAAATGGTGTAGGTGGGTCGAAAGTATGATCACGGGTGGAAGTGTAGGGATTAAAGTTAATGACGATGTTGGCCCCTACTTCCAAACCAATCGTGGACTACGACAGGGAGACCCCATACCACCTATCTTATTTAACATCATTGCTGATATGCTAGCTCTTCTTATTAAAAGAGAAAAGAATGATGGTCAAATAAGAGGAGTCATCCCCCACCTTATTGATGATGAGCTGTCAATTTTACAATATGCAGATGACACCATCATCTTTATTAATCATGACTCGGAGCAAGTAAAGAATCTAAAACTTTTGCTATGCGCCTTTGAATAGTTATCGGACTTAAGATTAATTTCCACAAGTGTGAAATTTTTTGCTATGCGGCAGCTAAAGAGATGGAATCTTATTATACTAATCTCTTTGGTTGTAATGTTTGGTGAGTACCCCTTCGGATATTTAGGGATACCAATGCACCATAGACAACTCCCGAATTCGAATGGAGAAAGGTTGAAGAACGTTTTCAACAAAAACTCTCTTGCTTTGGAAAGCAAAATACTTGTCCTATGGGGAAGACTTCTTTTGCTTAACTCTATCTTAAGCAGCCTACCCATATTTATGATGTCTTTCTTTGAGATCCCCAAGGGGGTCCTAAAGAAACTTGACCAATTCAGGTCGAGGTTTTTCTGGCAAGGGTCTTTTGACAAACATAAGTACAGAATTGCCAGATGGAACATCTTACGCCGTCCTAAGGACCAAGGAGGTCTAGGTATTCTCGATTTAAAATTACAAAACAAATGGCTACTAGCCAAATGGTTGGTAAATCTGCTAAACACAGATGGCATGTGGCAGTCGTTGTTGAGAAATAAATACTTGAGATCCAAATCACTTAAGTGTTAGCCAAACCTAATGACTCTCATTTTTGGAGAGGACTTGTTGGTGGTCCTTATCGCACATTTTAGACCGCCAATAAGAATATAAAATCTATCCCAAACTTAGCAAATAGGACTTTACGCTAACATATTCCACGAGTTTCGGTGATTGTCGCTTGCAGGAAGACAACTCCGAAAATGCACACAAATGGGCCAAAGCACACAAGAAAACCATGAATAAGAGGGTGGCCCATTTGCCTGACAATTGTGAGTCTCATACATGGGCCAAAGTGCAAAACATAAGCCCAAAAGATGGAAGACCAAAACCCGGTCCAACTCCATCTCAGGCTGGATGAGTGGGTCTCAGTAAACGGGCCATATCTCACTCATACGGACTCCGAGAATATGCGTTAGAAACCTATCGACGAGACCCATCCACTCACCAAAATTCAGCCCAAATGGCCCTGTAGGTGGCGCGCTCGCGCCAGGGGCGCGGCCGCGCCAACCGGGCTAACACTCGGGCCCCACTTTGGCAGGTCGGTGCATTTACTCGAGGGAAGGTCGGTTCTGGGGTGCGTCCAGGTGCATTGTACCTCAGACCGACATTGGGAGGTCGGTTTCCACCTTCCATGTTGAGGTGGCACATTTGCAAGTAGCCCCCTCCTCTCCACATATAAAAGGGGCTCTTTTCTCTTCATTCACAATCAATCATTCAAAGGGGAAGAGCACCACACTAGAGCCTCATTCCAAAGGGCTATGCCCTATTAGCTATAGAGTTAGAGAGAGAGATGTGAGGGAAGAGAGCGGGGAAGCGCCGGGCTTGTCGGTGTCTCCCCGACCTTGTACCTCTGTGGATATTCTACTCGGCTCCCTAACGGGATCTTGGCTAAGTGAGTATTCATGTTTCTTATAGTCTTTTGTGTCTTTTGTTTAGTTGAGCTTTACCATGCTTGTTCACGGGTTCGTCGTCCGTCCTTGTGGCGGATGCTCTAGTAGAGGGCCCCTGATAGAGACGGGATCCCCTGTACGACGCTAGAGTAGTAGTCGCTAGCATAGATGTGGTGTCTAGGCTAGAGGCTGCCTTCGTTTGCCTCGCACTCCACGGTTGAGGTGGTAGGCGGCAGGTGGTGACAGCCCTGTCCGTCCCTTGTAATCCCCCACGTCCGGGTGCGGCGTAGAGCTACAGGCCGGCATCACCTGGGAGACCAGGTGCGATCCGGTGCCCGAAGTGAGCCAGTGGAAGTATTGTATCGCTATGCTTAGGACCCTAAAGCTATAGGAATCCATCTCTACCCAGCTTTCTATCTCTACCCTTGGGTTGTTCCTTGGACGAATTAGCTAGGAGAAATACCTACGTTCCTTGTGGAAATTACGATACCCTGAATACTTCCGGGTGAAGGCTACAACGGTACTTCCATGCGTTTGCGGATTCTCTGCATACGTTAAGAAATACCGACAAGCTTTCTGGTGCCGTTGCCAGGGATAGACTTTCTATCTATCTTTAGTGATTGCGCTAAGAAATGTCAACAAGCTTTTTGGCGCTGTTGCCGGGGATAGACTTTTTATCTATCTTTGGTGATTGTGCTAAGAAACGTCAACAAGCTTTCGGCGCCGTTGCCGGGAACGGTTGCTATTTTCTTTGAACCTAGTTCGTCCTCGTATCTTTTTTATAAAAAGATAAATATTTTATATTTCTTTTTATAAACCATACACACTTTCTATTTGATCCTACCACCATGAAGCCAATCCTAATTTCAAATCTCTTTGCTTCAAAAGGAGGAGTTCTTTGAGCCAAAATTCTTTTTCAAAAACCAGAATTTTTATCCCATTTGTGAACTCCACCTAGGATTCAGAACCCTGGTTCGGGCATAGCCTTTCTCAGTCTAGATGATGAAAATCATTTTAGACATCTGCACAATTTTGAGGAAATGTGTTCATGCCTAAGCATTCCTGGCATAACACAATGAAATTCTTATGTGGAAGTTGTTTTCGCTCTCCCTCAAACGGGGAGACGAAGCAATGGATCACTAATGCCATAGGAAGTTTGAATGGAGACTAGGGAGAACTTAAAGACAAGTTTTGTCTCACATTCTCCCTTACGCCCCATATCAACTCTCTACCAAGGGCAATCTTCAATTTCAAGCGGAGCGAGAAGGAACCCATAGGTGTAGCCTAGGCGAGGCTTACAATGTTAACACATGCCGGCCTAGACTTGTCTTTACCTGACGACATGCATTTGCATATCTTTTGGGAATAGACATAGATGCTGCCCTATGCTTTGACATGACCATTGGAGGGTTGTTTTATGTAAAACCATGACGGAATAGAGGAAAATCTTTGTTAACATCCTAGAGAAGCATGCTTCTTCCGTCATAGAGCCTTAACCCCTCCATAAAAGGTCATGTCAAGCTTTGAGGAGCCCTTATCAATTGAATCTTTGCCCTTGCTAGATTCGATTGTTGAGCCCTCACCTGAACCACGAACACCAAAGGAAAGAATGTTTTATCCTTTGGAGCTCGCTATAAACATTCGAGGATTACGGCAGAACCTCGAGCATTTCATGGCATGTAAATTAAGCATTTATTTCTAAGGAAGTCTCCTCTAACAAAGAACATTCATGAGAATGGTTGTCAAAAGTTAAATGCTCTTCTGAAGCAATTCAGATTCTTTCACCTTCCACAACTATATTTTGTTCGTTAAATGAGACTCCCTTAGAAGCCCTACACAACCTCAAAGTTGGGACTTTTATCATTTTTTCTTGCGGAAACTCTTTTGGGAAATTGCCGCTAGTCCCGACTGAAAAACTCTTCAAAGAGCCCATCAAAGCTCATCTGAGTGTTTTGGGATTGTTTTAGGGCCGTGCCATTTGAAATGAACGAAACCGAGGCTCACTTAGACCTTCACATTTATGCCATCCTCGATGCTCAAACTTCTCATAAGTCACTCTTTGGAACTCTTGAGCAAATGAGAAGTTGAGCGTTTAGCTTCTGCTAGCCTTATCTCTTGCCCCAGAGACCCAAAGGCAAAGCAAAGCTACCTGTTCAAGCAAGCAAGATTTGAGCTTCCTTTTCATCTTTGTGAAATGGAATGTCCAACTTCGCCCATGCTCGAACAGGAGACATGTCCCTCTGGCCATCAAAATGTTGTTCCCGATAATTGTCAAGAGTCAATGTTCGTCCTTCATGATACATCTTTTAAGGCCAAAAACTCCCATGCCATGGACATGCATGAAGCAACAACACTAGAGTGAACTCGCTAACGAGCATGATAACGTCTCTTTGAGACTCATGTTTCGTGCTCGCCTTCGGGATCTCTAAAGTTTGTTCTGCTTCTGACCTTGTGCTCCTACGAGAATCCCAACCACCTCTTAACACTTGATTCAAAACTTCTAAGAGGATGATTGTGGATGGCTATCATTAGCACTTTCAAATCTCGTAGTGGTACGATGGAACCAACCTTGCAGCTTTAGCACCTTTGCCAAATGTTTGGTGGCCAACACCACCTTTGAGAGCTGCAAGATAAATTCCTGCGGTCCAGTTTAAGACCATAACTTAAGCACTGCCGGGAGATACCCCGGATTATCTTTGAAAAAAAGCAAGGTCATGTTTTCAAGTAGTATGCACCCTCGGGTATTCTTGTTGCTAACCATCTCAGGTTGAGAAGAAAATGGGTCATACAACACTTGCAAAATGAGGAGCAACATCAGTATAAGCATTGATTCTCTTAGGCAATGGAACACACTCGTAAGGGGATCCCGACGCTACACTTGGCTTTTACGCAAAGTCCCGGTGTGGGGGAGGGAAGTGAGAAGCCCATATTCCACACGCACTAAGAGACACCGAAAAAAAAGAGAGAAGAAAAAAAGAAAAATTGAAAAAAAAGAAATAAAGGAGAGTGAGAAAAGAAAAAGAAATAAAAAAAGAAGAGAGAAAAAAATAATAAGTGGTGAGTTCAAGTTGATGTCGGCCTCACCTTGCTAAAAAAGAGATGAGAAGAAGAGAAGGAGCAAGGGTTCTCTCCTTCTCTGGACCTTTGCTACCATCAAGAACCATGGTCCATGAAACTAGCTATGTGTGACCTAGGGTTGGTACACACCTGAGCTGAAATCCATGGCGCTGCGGCCGCGAGCCCAAAATTTCCATTAGCATACGCTGCCGGTGGGTACGCTCAGGTAAAGCAAAGGTAATGTTCACTAACTTGTTTACTCATACATGTCTCCATGTGACCATCCAAATTCATGCTCCCTTGTTTATGACATATGCTCTAGTTTGGGTGTACTCATATTCTGTACAAATGTGATACATCTATAGGTTCTTTTAAATTAAGCGTGGTGCTTAGGTTAAAATTGCCTTCTTTGATCAAATTTTGGCATGGTGTTGGAATTTGGTTAATGAACTTGAGTTGTTGCCATAGACTATGGAAGTAATTTGTTGTGGAGATGATCCAAGGTCTGTTTTACTTTGCACTTTGATCTTGACCTTGTTTGAGTTACGAGTTGGTGGAGCAAATGAAAAAGAAAGGTTTAAAAAATTAAAAAAAAGTTTATTTTGATCAATAAAACTCTGGCTCCCTGGTTTTCCAACCAGTAGAGCCCGTGTTTGTTTTTCTTTCATTTTCTTCTTAAATAAAGCAGGTACAAGAATAAGTGTGGGGGAGATCTCTCAAGCAATACTAACACAACGCATTCAAGATCTCCCCAACACAATGCACAACATCAAGCGGACAGAAGGACAGAAGAAAAAGATTCAAGAGAAGATCGGTTGACCTCCTGGTTCAACCGAACTATTCTTGGATTTATGAAACTCCTTCATCTTCAAATGATGGTTTGTGCAACTCTATCCTCACCTCTCAAAAGTTTTGAAGTTTAAGATTTATTGAAATTAAAAAGACAAAACTTTTTCAGTGCTATCCTTTGATAAGATTTGCATACTCTTTATTCCTTGCTAATATGCCTATGCCTTGTGAACAAGTTATCATAGGGACCCCATGTTATCTAAGTAATTGGAGTGTATGATATAGCTTGATGATTTGAACCTTGTTTTGTTTGTGAAGAACTTGGGATTTATTTTTACAAAAGAAAAATTTCAATAGCATGCTCCTCAATGATTATGAAATACCCACCAGAGCCATATGATTCATCTATAGTACAAACCCTTCATACGCTGCTTGTTCATACATTGAGTTCGGTCGGATCATTATTACCGACGCAAGATTATGACCTTACACCCATGATTGAGATTCACGTGCACCCACCAAATAAAAAGCCGACTCTTACACCGAGAGTCACGCACAAACATGCACCCCCCTTTCCATCCGCCAACTCTTACACCGAGAGTTGCGCACCATCTTTCCACCAAACAAAAATGCCGACTCTCACCCTGAGGGTTGCGCATTCCTTAGCTACCAAAAATCTACTCCACATATTCCATCATGATACTCTCTCCATTCAATAATTCTTCATAGAGAGTTATGGGCTATGATTATTCAAAAAAAAAGGAGAAGTCAAGGGGCACAAGTTAGATTAGGGTCCAAGAAATAAGACAACGGGAAAGCAAAGATCCCCGTTTAAAAAAAAAGGGGTGACAAAAAAAAAGGAAGAGAAAAAAAAAGAGAAGAGAAAAAAGAAGAAGAAGAAGAAGAAAAAGAGAAGAAATAAGAGAATAGATTTTAGCATACCTCTCATAGCCCATGTTCTCCCAAAAATTTCATCCCTCAATAAAGAGATAATCATGTTGCATGGAGTAGCCAAAAATACCACAAAGATTAGGAACCACCAAACATTCCACACACTTGCACATATCATCAAGGTGTATGGCTTAATCTCCGTAAGGTTCAATCCTTGACCTTACAATATATGTGATACAAGTATGCCCACATTACATACCTACCCAAAACTCCACTTTCAGCTTTTTAGTGGTAGGAAGAAGGGCAAAACTCAAAATGCCTATGGTGAGGTTATTATACACATTGAGCGATTGAGTGAATCATATAAGGAGCAAGGCTATCTTTTCTTTTTATAAAACCATTCAAAAAAACCAAGTTTCTGATGTGACTGATGCAAGGGGATTTGAATCCATGTTGTTCCATTATTCAATTGCCAAAGATAATATGGTAGACAATTCAAAAGTTCACAAGTGCAGGTGAAGCTTGGAATAACTTGTATGCAGGTTATACATCAAAGAGATGAGCCTTCTTAGTCCTAAGCTTTACTCGAGGACGAGTAAAGAGTAAGTGTGGGGGATCTTGTTGGCGGTCCTTATCGCACATTTTAGACCGCCAATAAGAATATAAAATCTATCCCAAACTTAGCAAATAGGACTTTACGCTAACATATTCCACGAGTTTCGGTGATTGTCGCTTGCAGGAAGACAACTCCGGAAATGCACACAAATGGGCCAAAGCACACAAGAAAACCATGAATAAGAGGGTGGCCCATTTGCCTGACAATTGTGAGTCTCATACATGGGCCAAAGTGCAAAACATAAGCCCAAAATATGGAAGACCAAAACCCGGTCCAACTCCATCTCGGGCTGGATGAGTGGGTCTCAGTAAACGGGCCATATCTCACTCATACGGACTCCGATTGAGGCAAACGAATATGCGTTGGAAACCTATCGACGAGGCCCATCCACCCACCAAAATTCAGCCCAAACGGCTCTGTAGGTGGCGCGCTCGCGCCAGGGGCGCGGCCGCGCCAACCAGGCTGACACTCGGGCCCCACTTTGGCAGGTCAGTGCATTTACTCGAGGGAAGGTCGGTTCTGGGGTGCGTCCAGGTGCATTGTACCTCAAATCGACGTTGGGAGGTCGGTTTCCACCTTCCATGTTGAGGTGGCACATTTGCAAGTAGCCCCCTCCTCTCCACATATAAAAGGGGCTCTTTTCTCTTCATTCACAATCAATCATTCAAAGGGGAAGAGCACCACACTAGAGCCTCATTCCAAAGGGCTATGCCCTATTAGCTATAGAGTTAGAGAGAGAGATGTGAGGGAAGAGAGCGGGGAAGCGTCGGGCTTGTCGGTGTCTCCCCGACCTTGTACATCTGCGGATATTCTACTCGGCTCCCTAACGGGATCTTGGCTAAGTGAGTATCCGTGTTTCTTATAGTCTTTTGTGTCTTTTGTTTAGCTGAGCTTTACCATGCTTGTTCACGGGTTCGTCGTCCGTCCTTGTGGCGGATGCTCTAGTAGAGGGCCCCTGATAGAGACGGGATCCCCTGTACGACGCTAGAGTAGTAGCCGCTAGCATAGACGTGGTGTCTAAGCTAGAGGCTGCCTTCGTTTGCCTCGCACTCCATGGTTGAGGTGGTAGGTGGCAGGTGGTGACAGCCCTGTCCGTCCCTTGTAATCCCCCACGTCCGGGTGCGGCGTAGAGCTACAGGCCGGCATCACCTGGCAAACTAGGTGCGATCCGGTGCCCGAAGTGAGCCAGTGGAAGTATTGTATCGCTATGCTTAGGACCCTAAAGCTATAGGAATCCATCTCTACCCAGCTTTCTATCTCTACCCTTGGGTTGTTCCTTGGACGAATTAGCTAGGAGAAATATCTCCGTTCCCTGTGGAAATTACGATACCCTGAATACTTCCGGGTGAAGGCTACAACGGTACTTCCGTACGCTTGCGGATTCTCTGCATACGTTAAGAAATACCAACAAGCTTTCTGGCGCCGTTGCTGGGGATAGACTTTCTATCTATCTTTGGTGATTGCGCTAAGAAATATCAACAAGCTTTCTGGCGCCGTTGCCGGGGATAGACTTTTTATCTATCTTTGGTGATTGTGCTAAGAAACGTCAACAGGACTCATGCATATTAAAGATAAGGTGTTGGCAAATGGTTCTTTCCAGATCAAAGATGGAACTAGTACGAGGTTCTGGGATGATACATGGGTAGGAAATCAGCCGCTAAAAGTTAAATATCTTGCTTTGTACAATATAGTGTGAGATCCCCATGCAACTGTGTCCAAAGTAATGGCCACAAGCCCACTTAACATCTCTTTTAGGAGGGCTTTGGTGGATAATAAACTGATAGAGTGGCTGAACCTAGTAGCAAGGCTAGCAAATGTCAAATTGGTGGAAGGTTCATATTATTTAAATCGAACCTAACCAAATCCGGGTTGTTCTCTGTTCGCTCAATGTATCTTCACCTCATTGATGAACAACCACATTTTCGTCATACAAAGCTTTGGAAGATTAAAATCCCTCTAAAAATCAAAATCTTCCTCTGGTTCCTTCAAAGAGGTGTCACTTTAACAAAAGACACCCTCGCCAGGAAAAATTAGAAAGGGAGCCAGAAGTGTATTTACTGCAATAGGAATGAGACCATCCAACACTTATTCCTTGATTGCTCGTGTGCACAACCGATGTGGAGGATTATCTTCTTTGCTACTAGTTTGAACCAACCGAGATCTATATGCCATATGTTTGGTACCTGGCTTATGAATCAGAATAAGAGGGCCAAAGGCATGATTTGGGTTGGGGTGGTTGACTTATCTTTGGGCTATCGGCGTTCTTTGGAATGATGTTATTTTTAACAAATTGAAAACTAATTCTGTCATGCAGGTTATTTTCAGGGGAGCGTATTGGTTACGCTTCTGGGCCCAGCTGCAGTGTGAAGAGCAAGCAAAGGACGCCCTCATCTTGATGAGCAAGAAATTAGAGATAATTGCTTTAGAAATTTCAAACAGAGGGTGGAAGCAACTATACTGTTTGCTTTAAATTTCTAATCTAAATTACAGACTTTGTTTTGCTCTTCCTTATGTATTCAATGACTTTGTAATAATTAGTTGTGTGCATCCATTAGGTGTAAAGGCCGGATATTGAACTATCCTTTTATCTAAAAATGTCATCTTATATGAGATGATCGAGGGCTTGGACTTCCACAAACACAAGATTGTCGGCATTTGGGGCTGCAGCGGTATACTATTCCTGTGGTTTGATTGCCCATCAACCGACAAACTTTTGTTGTACGACGTCACAGCGAAGAAAATATTAATAGCAGACCTGCCATGCGACTTGGCAGTATTGAAGTCTAACAATATATGCCATGTTGGGATTACAAACCAATAATGCTTGTGTCGCCTGAAAGCGTCATCGGGGAGGTCAACCAAGACTATCGGGGAGTTCAACCAAGACTTTTCACCAGTAGCAACTGCGTACATATAGAGCTTGAGTATCAAAAGTTTCCAAGCTGGAATGGCCCAAAAACTTATGCTTTAATGTTGGTCCTTGTAGATTGAAAAATGGAGCTTGTTGATTAAAAATAGCATCAGAAATTTGCCCATCTGGACTTTTTACTATACTATATGATAAGTAGTTGGAATATCAAGCTTATCTAACAATTTGGAATAATTGACTTGTTAAATTATATGATTTAGAAAGTTGCTAAAATAAATAGCAAGTAAAATAATATGTCATGTCCAACAACTCCCTATTTTCAGCAGTCCGCAAAGTGTAATCTATTCGTGTATTGGGTCTCTACACTATTGTAGTGGCGGTCGAAGCCGCTCCTCGTCGCTTGCACCACGGATCTGGACCGGAACAACTTGCTGCCCACCGAGCCCAATCTTACGTTCGGACTCCGGTCGCGAGGACTGAGCGCTCCGAGTTCGTTGAAGCTCCTCGCCTTCGCCTTCAGGAGGCTGTTGCATCGTCGCCCGCGGCCGAGAAACGGCGGTGGAGGTGGAGGCGGGGGAGGCGGGAGTGGTTTGCAGCGGGCAACTTCGCGATGGACGGCGGCGGCTTTGCGGTCCT
This sequence comes from Themeda triandra, assembly GCA_018135685.1. Classification (NCBI taxonomy): domain Eukaryota; kingdom Viridiplantae; phylum Streptophyta; class Magnoliopsida; order Poales; family Poaceae; genus Themeda; species Themeda triandra. The sequence goes on from JAENPR010001506.1 coordinate 91,019, forward strand.
GCGGGATGGGGGCTTCGCGATAGCAAGCTGCTTCCGCGCGAGGGAATTTACGCGCGTGACACCGATGGATACGCAGTTGGAATAAATACCAAGTTGATTTAGGAAGTTGTTGAAGAGGGATTTTTGCGTTTTTGCCATATTTATAAGAATACCAAGTTGATTTAGGGAGTTGTTGGAGATGCTCTAATAGTGATATTCCACATATGAATATTTAGTGGATGTAGCATCAACGGTGCTCACAACAAATCATAACAGCCATAGAGACATGAAACCATAGAATCTCTTGATCTCCTAATGTTTTAGGTACATTTGAGTTTTCGCGTCACTATTTCCATTCTGTAAAAAGAGAAAGTGTAGCATGTTCAACCATAAATGAGTTCTTAACCGCAGTGACCATGGTCATTTGTTGGAAGTCGATCTGTTGGTCTCTAGTAGCTCAGACACTCAAGAATACACAAGGACATAGCGATTTATCCTAATTCGGGCTTCTGAGCCATATATCGAGCAGTATAGTGATATTTGTGCCAAATCGGGGATCACTCAGTACTCATCGGTGTTCTTCCTCAACGAGTAAGAAACTGACACATCTAATTAAGTTTTTTTCAGTTGTCATGGGAATCGTCCCCTTTCTACAGGAGTCCCTCCCTTTATATTTCGAGAAGGGCCAGAGTAAAAGTCGGTTTGGTTTCTAGTATATGGCCTATGCTACGGATGTAGGAGTCTGCTGCCGCTGCGTGGATAGACCTCACGGAGTCGACAGAGCCACAACAGCCACCTGGCGCCACTGCTGCCATTCTAGCTCGAGTCTTTGGTGAATTTATGAGGGATGCCCATACGTCACCACCTTCCCCCCCGCGACGCCACCACCACCGTATGCCAACAGATCATTTTTATTATATTTTATTTTTATGAGAAGAGATACTATAATCGAGCCATCTCCTCCATCCACACCATGATGGGCTGGCTAGGCCGGGCCAGTCCCATCCAGTATTTATGCATCATGCTATATGTGTCAGCCGTGTAGCACATTTCGTGGCATAGTGTAATTTTCTACTATCTAAAAGGGATTTTGGAACCTGCTCCTGCAAAATGACAGAACCCCCTCCCACTTCTCCATTAATTGTGTTCCTCCCAACTTTTTTTTTTTTTTTTTTTTTTTTTTTTTTGTTATTTGACGTGTTCTCTTCCTAATCTTGTGGGCTTCAAAACTAGAAATTTGGTATATAATAAAATTGGAAATTGCATCGTCGTATAAAAAACCTTTAGAAAATAAATCTTCTAATCTAAATGGAAGGGAATATGAAAAGGGAACCGATGTGTCAGGTTTATTATTCTGGGTCTTCAAATTAAAATTGAAACTGAAACTGAAATTGAATAGTAGTAAATTGAAATCGTACGACTCAGATAGCAATCCGCAAAGAATGGGAATGAAATCGCATCGTGTTGACCTGCCGTAAAGCCAGACCATAGCATGAGCTGATCGATATCCATCCACCTCGCGATCTATAGCAGTGGGAAGGGGGAGAGCAAACCAACGTGGCAGCTATATCCCCATATGCTGTTTGTTATTCAAGTTTCCAAATTAAGTTGAATTGACGAATGGTAGTATAATAAATTAAAATCGTGTGCATGACAAGTTCTCCCGCAAAGAACGGGAATAAAACCACGTCACGTTGCAATGCGCTGATAGATAACTAGATCTCCACGCAGATTGACGATTGGATCGGTCATGGAGAGGTCTAAAGGGGAAGATGTGATCGCTGCCAACGGCGGCGCATTAACCCTAGCGAAGAGGAAGAGGCCGGCCATCGATGTTGCACCGTCGTCAGGCCCTGGCGGCCTCTGCGACGAAGACACCGTCGGCACCATCCTGGCGCGCCTGCCCGCCCGCACCGCGATCGCGTGCATGACGCTCTCGAAGCACCACCGGAGACTGATCCGCAGCCCGGAGTTCCGGCGCCTCCTCTGCAACCTCGGCGCGCCGCTGCCCCGTCCGCACGTCGCCTACCTCGCGACGGCGGCCTTTAAGAGGAGACCTGACCACTTCTGTCTGGCTAGCCAGTACTATGGCTTCCACCTCACCGGTGCCGGGCTCGCCAGCAGCGGCGACGCCCTGAAGCCCCCTATTCGCTCGGTCGAAGGATTGAAGTACCTGGGAACCCAGTACGTCAGCACGTGCAACGGTATCCTGCTCCTTGCCACCAACGGCTTCTCCAAGCAATGCCAGTGCATCCTCTGGAACCCGGCCATCGCCGACGTCGCGAGGGAGGTAACCATCCCCAATCCTTCGCCGGAGAAGAACAGATCAGAACCATTTGTCTCGCCCAACGGGACCGAGGTGGAGTTACGGTACAAGGAAACCCAGTTCCGGCCACTAGGGTTAGGTTACTGCCGGAGGAGCAAGACCTACAAGTTGCTTCTCTGCCGCAAGATCTACAGGCGCTATAACCATGGGGCAAGATCTAACTTTGAGTATTCACTGCTAGTTTATTGACTCGGCGTCGACGCCACCGACAACAAGGAAACACAACTACGAGCTGTGTCATCGTTTGTGGAATCATGCTCGAGCCAAGTGGACATCAAAAACAAGTCACTATACATGGATGACAAAATTTATTTCCTATACATGAAGAAGCATGAGATCCTCGCATTCGACGTTGAGGATGAGACGGTGTGCACCATCGAAGCTAACAATCATGGACACTCGGTTGCAAACTCGGACCTGATTGAGATGTCGGGTCGCCCAGTCCTAGTGATCACAAGGAGCGATTGCATAGCATTGTGGCAGCTCACAGCGAATTACGAGTTGGAGCCCATACATGTCATCTCATATAAGAAAGAAACATACTCCTTCCATCATGATCACACCATTGTCGGCATTTGGGACTGCGGAGGTATACTATTCCTGTGGTTTGACAATAACTGGAGTGACAACCGGACCGACCAGCTTTTGTTGTACGATATCACAGCGAAGAAGATATTCAGAGCATGCATGCCACGCTCCTTGACACACAAGAAGTCCGAATATATGGTATGTTGGTGTTACAAGCCAACGCTTGTGTCGCCCGAAAGCATAGTCGGGGAATTCAAACAAGACATGGAGAACCAGCGAGGTGGCTCTGCACACATCACTGAAGTCATAAACCCACTCCTTCTGCAAGATAGGAGGAATGGGCAGGAGGTGACACTGAACATTGTGTGCCTCATGGAGTTCTTGGTCCGCATCATGCAGAAGCTGCCTCATGACATGCAAGACGTGTTGGAAATGCAAAACATGGATTCAGAGGAACCTGGTTCACTATTTCAATGTGTTGTCTCTTTAGATTAATTAATACATTTTTTGTTCCTTTAAAACTTATATTTTCTTTATTAGTTGTTGGAGCTTGCAGGTTTAAAACTGTAGTAGAAATTTGCTATAAACATTTTCCAGTTTATGATAAACAAATGAAATTTCAACTTTCTAGTGGTGATATTTCAAATATCATTATTCTGCAGTAGCAGTGTGTACTTTTTTATTTAAATTGTGTAGAACAACACTTTCACCAATAGCATACATATACTGGTTTGGGTATCTGAAGTTTCAAAGTTATAACCCCTTGAAAACTTGTGCTTCAATGTTGGAGCATGTTGATTGAAAATAGCTTAGAAAATTTTCCATCAGCACATTTTTGTGTATGATGAATTTCAACTTTCTAATAGTACTATTTAGTGGCTGCAGCATCAACAGTGTTCACAACAGCCATAGAGAGATGAAACCATATAATCTCTTGGTCTCCTAGTGTTTTAGGTGCAGTTGTGTTTTCGGCGACACTATGCTCAGGAAGATAGTAGCACTGTCCAAACAATTTGAAGACATATATGTAACTACATTAAAGGTTCCACAAGCTCTAGATCCGGCCGTCACACCTGATGGTATAAAATAAAACCAGCCATCACTGCTAGTCCAGGTCTATAACTGATAGTGATAGTCCGGATCGAGTCACATTTTATGAATGACTGAACAAACAAATTGCTGCATGACCGCTTATAATAAATGATCATGTTGTTACTATAGCCTTAAATATCTAGGTGTCATATTTAATTTACTTACATATTGGAAGCAGGATTGTTTCAGCTCTTCTCATGGTTTATTTCCTTCCCAGTTCAAATATTTGATTTCTATGAATTTATCAAATTTTTTAAAAAAAAGAAAAATTACTCTCTATCATAATCAACTAGGTGAATTCCCCGCGCGTTTGCCGCAGATATTCCAGTAAAATTTTGATTGCATAGAGAGTAAATTTAGTTGGAATAGAAACAAATAGAAGGCAGGGGCGGAGCTACGTAGGATGTTGTGGGTGCCCAGGAACCCACAAAAATTTGAAACAACACAACTAGAAACAAATTTTCACCGAGTTTTTAGATTAAAATTTCACATATATAAGAGCAAAGGCACCCCTACTAATTTTCTCTAGCTTCGCCACTGATAGAAGGTGTTGCAATGTAAACCAAAAAATGAGAGACAACTATAAAAACATTGAGGCATGGGATTGTGGAATCGAGCAACAGAAGTAACATAAAAAAAATGCATACACACATCCAACATAAATGAAATGAGAGTTTGTGTACCTTTTTTTTTAGAAGAAACATGTATTCATCTTAGTGCCTTACACCGGCCCTTTTACAGACTGGACTTCAAAGAAAAGGAAAATTACATAGAAGTTTACAACTCCTGTTCATCTTCCTCGAAGCCTTCAGAGATCCATCCGTCACCGCCATCGAATCCGCGTACCAATCGTCGTCAGGCACCAGAGCCAAACTCCACAGGGTGGAGGCCACAGAGGAGGACTTACTTCTGGACGAATCAGCCGACGTTGCCTCCCAAGCGCATCGGCCAACTTTTGTACCCACGACGCATCCTTCGATTCCATCGCCTGCAACCCGAGCAATGCTCAGGTTTTCACTAAACATGTTCCTCGAGATTAACAGGGTCAACAGCACCATCATCTGACGAAGACAACGATGCGCCGGCCCTCGACTCCAAGAGAGTTCTCCCCAGCCTCTCCGTTGACGTCGGAGTAGATCGCCATTGGAGAACGGAAGAGATTGGGAGAAATTATTCCGCTGCGCCGCCGCCGCTTCCGCATCGCCGGTGTCGCCAGGAAGACCAAGTCGCAAAGGAGCCACGCTCCTCCGACCAAACCTAGCTCCGCCGCCAAACATCGACGGCGAGCAAACCCTAGACCTAGGACTCGATTAAGACCCTATGAAAACAAGAAAAACTGAAAATCGAGGCGGACCCCCGCTCCGCGTCACCGCCTCCGGCCTACGAGGGGCGCAGGCGGTGGTGGCGGTGGCGGCGCCCCCAAACCCTAACTTGACACACTGAGAGTTTGTGTACCTATGCAAGGTGGAAGAAACCATTGAAGCACAAACTGCAGATATGCCTTTGGTGGCAAATCTTCGAGAAACTTTGGAGCAATAGGTAATAGTGCAATCACGAAATCATGGCAAATTGTCGAGCATCTTTGGAATCACGAAATCACATGACACCTGAAAAATCGTAGACATTAACTGGGATATTAACCTTTTTGGATAGGAGAAAGTAAGAGACGACCACTTGCCTGGGCACCTCCGCACTTGACTGTGCAGAGGGCGATGGCCAAGATGAAAGAACGACGATTTTAATACGACTGGGGGAAGGCGTGCGATGGCCGAGATGAGTGCGCGATGGTTTTAAGGGCACGTACAGCGCGTCGACACGAGCCGTCTGTATGCCGTGCTTTTTTCAAAAACAACCCTCACGAGCCAACAGACGGGCGATGCCGTCGTCTGGTGAGGCGACGAGTGCGGCTCGTGCTCCCAGGCTGCAGACGACGAGAAAAGACGCGCTGTACACCGTCGTCATCTCCAAACGATGGAGCACGGATCCAGCTGCGGTGCGTGAGGGCAAGCGGAAGAATCCGTGATTGCTGCACGCCAAAATCCTCACCCATCGTGGCCACCGGGCCTCCAGGCTCCAGCCGCAGGCGCCGCCTGGCCAGACTGTCCCGCGTGAGCAAGCCACCGGTCCGCCCTACAACTTCTCGTCTAGATCGACGACACTGGTCTCCGGCATCCTTTGTAGCCCATCGTGATGTCTAGCACCAATCCCTCCTGGAAGCGGCTCGGCGCGAGATCACTCATCTGTCGCACCGGCGGAGGGCGAGGCGCGCCGGCTCGCGATGTGCACCGGTGCTTGGTCGTGGATCCCGCTCAGCTTTCCAGTAGTGTGCATCTCGCTAGGCTGTGCGTTTGCATCCAGCGTCACCGTCCTCTTCAAGGGTAGTCGCCGCAAGCAGGCAAGCTGCTGCTGCTGCAAGTTCAGGTTTCAAATCCAGGACCAGTCCTGTTCATCAATCCAATTCTCACAATTCCAAATGTAATTAGTCTACTTGGCCTTAAGAAACATTGATCCTCATTCAAACCTCTATAATTGTTGTTTAAGAGCATTGATCAAACTCTTAGCGGTTTGAGAGATAAAAAACTCTAAAATTTGATCACACACTGTAAATTTGGTACAGAATTCAGAGTTTGAACTTGTTCCAACGGTGCACGTTTTTCTTCGTTATCTTATTCTTTTGATTTCATATGTAAAATTCAATAGGCCTTAATCAATGATGTTGTCCACCTATAGCTCTTCCAATACTGTAAGAACACTAGCAAAATTATAAAGAATGAACACAATTGTATACATGATTTGTTTTGTTCTCTTTTGTATAAGAAGTAACATAATGGTATATAAAATACTATCCACAATTGATCTTGGCATCATTCACAACATTATACAGCTTAGAGACAGTGAAACAGACAACCCCACTGTATGGCCTGTCTTTTTAGCTGTCTTTATGTCAGATTCAAGGCTCTTACAGACGACCCCTGTCTATGGGCTGAATAACATGAAGGCGGTGGCGGCGGCGGCAGATGAAGCAGTTTCTTGGAATTGTGAGTCAGGGAAGCGGAAGGGATAGTGTGGAGGAAATTAGATGGAAGTAGAAGAGGGAGAGGCACGGGAGTTCAGACGTGCATGCAAGCATGCGGAGGAGTACTCGGCCGATTGTGCGGGGGAAGATCAGGATTAAATGAATGACTTCGATGATTCTTGGGCTGGTGATGGCTATATTGATGAAAGTGGGATCGGCCGAGGTAAGCAGATGATGTGGTGCAACAGAATGCTAAAGAAATCCTCTAGTGGGCATTTTCTTTATAGGCTTTATAGATTTCCACACGGAGTGCTCCTGGACTTCCAACAAGAAGCAACGCACGTAGCATGAGACTATTCACTAAACCACAAGCCCACTTGTTGATGCTAAAATAGGTCAACACACCACACGTGGGCTTTGGACGCCCTCGAGGTAGCCCTAGGCGACCTGCAACGCAGCGACGATGCGGCGTGACCGGCAAACCGATCTAAAGACCGATAAGCCGATGTAGAGCTCGTCGACGGAAGTAGATAACCAACACCTTTCGCGGTGAAGAGCGGCGAGGTTTACGAGCAAACCGGCAAAGGATAATCAACGTGCTTACGGGACGAAGAGCCGGCTAGTTTCCGAGCAAACTAGCAAAGGAGCCGTCGAAGCCCTAGCCTGAGAGGGATCTCGTCAGGGCAAGGAGGTCGCCGGTTGCCCTAGGTCGGCGGACGAGCCTAGGACGCCATCCTTGATCGCCTGGATCAAGCCATGGGACAGCACGGAGCTGGAGGATAGAGCAAAGGTAGAAGATAGATTGATTTTGTTGTGTTGTGTTTCGATTGATTGGATGGGATCAATCGGCCATGATCCTCTCATATATATAGAGGGGGGGTGGTCTTATCCCATTAGGAAACATCTCCAAAGCTTATTTTCCAAGTTTCCCACGTCCGAAATTGACCAAAAACCGATTTGGAAACAAGTCGGTTCGATATCTGGAAAATTCCCGCAACAATCGGAAGTTTCGGGGTGACGACCGGAAGTTCCGATGGTCACAATCCGCGCGCAACCGCGCATTAGCATTTACCTCCGGCGTTGGACCGGAAGTTCTGGTCTCAAATCGGAAGTTCCGGCACCCAGGATCGGAAGTTCCGGCACCCCGAATCGGAAGTTCCAGCAGGTCAAGTGACTCTTCTCGGGTGCATAATTTTCTCGTCTGAACTCCAAATTGGACATTACATATATGTTTTTCTATTGTCCCGACGAGAGGAACGCAATGGTGAAATCCACTTCTACTTTTGACAACTCACCAAAATAATCATTTTCACCTTGGTCATTTTTGAGCGTCAACACATGCCCCCTGTTTTCAGGTAAATTTGTCGATGAACCTGAAAACAACTCTTCACCTGCAACCAACTAGCAATGATACCCATCACATCGGCTAGCTGGTGACTAAGGGCGATGTATACATCGGCCATTTTTGTTCTAAGAACGATACATGTATCGACCATTGCTTGTAAGAGCACTAGGCTTCTTGCCAAACACTTGGAAAATACTTTTTAGGCATTTTTCGTTGATTGCTCTTGGGAGACTATCATCTTGCATCATCTCCAGCTTATATGAGTTTTTACATCCACAAATCCCTTTATGGATTTCTCTCATAGCCACTTTTGCTTGATCAGGTCCTAGGTATTTGAGCAACGAATCATCATAAGTCTCCGATAGAGTTCACCATGTTGCAAAGTATATTTAAATGCAACTCTTCGGATGCTCTTATCAACTTGACGCTAGGATCCTGTAAATATTTTATTAAGGGAGTCTCCCAATTTCCTAAATCGGCACTAGAATTACCAAACTTTGAACTAGGCCGATTTGAGACACTGTTTTGAGAAATCAGCGGCATACGCTTCAAAAGAATTGGTTAATCCGACTGTTACAATCGGTTGAACCAATTTACTTGTACCTGTATAGAAAAATATGCATCGGCTATTCTCATATATAAAAGTTATCAACGATGCAATAGCCGGATGCTCGTTGAGCTTATCATGTTGGCCTTTAAATTTTCATGGCTTTGGCCTCAACATGTTTTACCTGCATGGAGTGCAATAAACCTAAACCGAATAAAAAGAACTCATATTCAGCTTTAGTATAGATGCAAATATGATTTTAATCGGTTTGATGCTTCATGCCAACACTTGTTCTTTTTTACAACCCGATTAATCAAAATAAATCCTCCATGATCAGTAAACATGCAATTGATCTCATATTAAATCAATTACATGCTCAACGACAAAATCAGCAATGACTCGACCCTCAAATGATTTTTCAATGGCTCAAAAATCAAGTCATATTCAGATAGAATGTATGCCCAATTGCCCATCCTAACAATGAGGATTTGTCGACGAAATATCGGCGATAGTCCGACCAGGGGTATGCCCTGACCGGTAATGGATTGGCGGAAGGCGCACCGAGATTGCGAGCAAGATGTAAACAGGGAGCAATCACACAAGGTTTACCCAGGTTCGGGCCGCTATGAGTCTGTGCGTTATGCCAGATTCTCTCCCCTGGCATGGGGGTCCTTGCTCTCCTTATATATTACGGGGAGCAAGGTTACAAGTCGGAACTAGCCTATCTGGTACTAAGTTTACATACTTTACAAGTCTAAACTTTCCTATCTCGGCTAGGTCTTGTCCTCCTTGTCGGTCTTTGATATAATTGCCCGTTTTAGGTGTCCGACCAGCCGAGCCGATCGGTCTTTGAGCTTGATGGGCCGGCCTGGTGATTGCATGTCGGCCCAAACTAGGCCGTGAGGGTATATGGAGTTTATACCTCCATGACTAGTCCCCGAGCATCATGGATCTTGAGGGAGAAAACACCGTCTTGCTTGGTTGAGTGAGAAAGGGTGGTCGGACACACGTTCGACATATGATCCGAGCAGGGTTGGAGGACCGTCTAGTGCTTCCGACCACACTTTGCTTGCACTTGGTTGACGTTGTTGGTTTTGACCGAAAGATTTATGATGCTCCTGAAAAGAAAAAAGAATTTTGAAAGGGTCCCAAATCTGGAGACGTGGGCCCACGTTAGTGTGTGATGCCTGCCATCACATGGTATCCGCCGTGATTAGTAATTCCCTTAGCTTAGTTTTGAAACCAAACCCTTTATGTATAGAAAGGATCAGGCCGAGTCATGCAAATGACGTGGGCCCACGTAGTCCCCGAGGTTGCTGCAAGATAGTATATGTTGCAGCAAGCTCTAAAAGAAAGATCTAGCCCATGTCGCCTCTCAGGTGACGTGGGCCCACGTAGTCCCCGAGCCTGAGATGAGGTGGAACACGTTATGTCAGGGTCTAAAAAAGAAGACAACTGAGTCGTTGTATCGTGCTTTACGTGTTTCCGACCACTCTTTGAGTGAGACCGAGCAGGCCAAATTTCATTTGGGCTGGTCGGTTTTGAACCATGCCATGACTTTGTCATGATTAAGCTAAGATAGCTTTGCTACTTAACTCGGTCCCAGCGCGTGGCTGTGAGACCATGGTTTTGAATCTAAACCCATAAAAATAGCTTAGCTATTTGTGCGCCAGAATAACCGGTATCATTGGCAAAAAATCCCAGCTCAGCTGACGGATTGTGTGGGTTGAAATGTTTGTGCTATACTGCTGCTATACTGTAACTTGTGGATCAATTCTTCGAGTTGTTGCTGCAAAGAGAAAATTTGGTATGAGTGAATGTTTTGATGAGGTATTCTGAATCGCATTGATTTGATATAATCTATGACATAGAGTTGTATCAAAATGTGGTGTTTGAGAATGGTTTTTAGTAATCGCCTCTCCTTAGAGTTAATCAGTCCGCAGGTGTGTAGGTGACCTATAGTGAATAGCGCGTTTGGCCGAATCACTTAGGGCCCTATTTCCATTGGAGGCGACCGCTGACACCCCTGTGTTGTATAGCGTTGGAGCTGTGAACACGTAGCGGGGTTGATCAGAGACAGTGCACGCTGATTGTTTTCTGTTGGAGGGGTGACGTACTTAGCCATTTGATACAAAGAAAAAAGGTGTTTTTATCTTTGTAAAGAGTTTTTCGAACGTACTTTGAAGTAGTTCGTATAAAGAAAATCTTTTGTGAAAAAAGATCAGAGAAGGCACGTATGTTAGGTTAGAAGAGCACTTATCCGTATTTTTGTAGGCCTTGTCTTCCCAATGTGGACTTTTGATCATGCCTTTGTTCCCGAAAGAATGGTCATAAGGTATATAAAATTCTGTTATGCGAAAGGTAGGTTATGCTTATTGCGAATTTGGAAGAAAAAATTTGCCGGTACTCTTCTCTTCCTCATTCAAGAGCCGACCAGTCCTTAGGGATTAGATGATCCTAAACAAACGGCGCGGTGCCGGAATGTTTGGAGCCCTTTTCCTTTGGGAGCGACGCCGGCGCACTCTTGTGTTGTATAGCGTTGGAGCTGTGAACACGTAGCGAGTGAGACCAGAGACAGTGCATTCCTAATTTGCTTCATGTTTGAGGTAAGAAATTTGTGCGAACTGGTTTTTTCAAAATGTGGTCTTTTGAAACGGGTGAACCGAAAAAATAACAAATTTCTTAGAGATGTTGGGTACTTATCTTTTGTCCGTCGTGGCACGTCATGATTGCATGCGGGGCGAAAATATTCGGTTGCTGATGCAACCATACATCAGCGAACGGGTTGTCACGTCAAACCGGCGTACGGTTTTTTGTCTTTGGTTAAGTCAATTCTTCGCTGATGTGGTGGGTCCATCGTGTCGGTGTCTCAATCGCTCCACCTCCCTCACGTTGGGTGTCAGTGAGCGCACGAGGGGTTCCCGATGCAAGGGGAACGTATAAATGCGCGCTGCTTGAGTGGAGCAGTTTTCGTCGCTTCGTGCTCTCGGGGAATGAGAGGGCCGCGGCGGTTTGATTACCCACGATCTCATCGGTTGCCTTCTCGAGTCCTCCGGGCTCTTCTATAAATCGTGGTCTGCGCTGGGAGTTCTGTACACGCAGCGCATTCTCTGTTCTTGCTCCTTTCCTTCTGCTCCCAAAAAACCTAGGGTTTTAGATCGCATTTGCTCGCCACCGCCACCTGGAATGGACCGCCGTCATGGTAAGCGCCCGGCGGGTGAGGAGGAGTCGGTGAACTCCCCTCGGGAGGTGAGGCCGCGGAGGAGGTGAGCTTGGATTGGAATTTTTCTTGATTAATCTTGTGGTTTTCTTCTTTTAATGTAACCGCAACTCATCGTTCACAATGTAGGTACACCCTCCTCACCATTGGAGGTGCGGCGGGCACCTCTGCTGCAGGCGCCGCCGAGGCGGCGAGGAGGGCGGCGGAGGAGCCGCAGGCGGCGCCGGGGGGTGTGGCCCACGAGCAGGTGGCTCCGGTCGTGGAGGCCGGGGCCATTGTTGCTGCGGCGGAGCAGGTGGCTCCTGTCGTGGCAGAGGCGTCGGTGGAGGAGGTGGCGGCGGTGGCCAGTGTCTCCACGCCGCGTTCACTGAGCAGTGTCTCAGTGAACTCCCTGGCGTCTGTGCTCGACCGCTGTCGGGCGGAGCTGGAGCGCGTCAGGGACCTCTACTCGGAGGCCACCAAGCAGCTGGGACAGGCGGAGGCGAACGCCGACCTGTTCCTGAACGCACTCTCCTCCGCCCAGGAGGAGCTGGAGGCGGAGAAGCAGCGGGCCGCGGACTTCGACGCGAGGCCAACGCCGCCGTCAATGAGGCGGCGGACGAGCGGCCGGCCCGCAAGGTCAGTGGACACGCGCCGGCAGCGCGAGGCTGCCGACATCGGGTCGGAGGTAAGCACTGAATTCTCCATTGTTCATACGCCCTGTATTGTGTTTGTTGTTTCTAAAATGTACTCTGTTTTTTGCAAAGCTGACGGAGCAGCTGGAGCAGCTGCAGGAGGCCGCCCATGCCGCGACGGACGCAGTGAACGCCCAGGGCGGTGATGTTATCGCGCGGCTGGCGGCGATCCCCGGCCAAGCGGCCGCGGTGGCGGTTCTTGGCGTTCGCCATGGTGCCTCCGTCGCTTATGCCACCGTTGACGCCATCTCGGGCGTTGACGTCCGTGGCATGGAGCTGTCGGTGGCGGCGCATGACGCCATGGAGGGCGGCGCCGTCGAGTTCACCGGGGCGGCGGAGGCTGTCGTCGCCGCGACTCCTGTCGACCTTGTGGTCGGCAAGCTGTTTGGGGATGACTAGACCGCTTAGATGCAATCGAGTCCCCGTTTGTAAAAATGTTTATATTTCTAATGGAAGAAGTGGATCTTTTGACATATGTCTTGTGCCGGAATCCTTCGAGATTCCTTTTATTTATCTCTTTTGTTTTTGATCTGTTTTTATGACTGTATTATGCTCTTGGCGTAGGATTTTTATTTCGGGGCCTAGAGCCCTCTGTTTGTTGAATCAGAGGATGTCGTGATGCGTCAGTTTAAGGAATAATTTTCCTTTGAATGACAAGAAAAATTCATGTGCTCAAGTGTTTGACACGAAAACTTGACTTCTTATTATAACATACTACACATTAGATTGTATTTTTGTCATTTGGAATGACTTACAACGATGTGTACGACTGACGCTAATTTCAACCTTGAAAAGGAAATCTTCTGAAAAAGAAAACTTCTGATAAAAGAGAAGATTACATCTCTTGTTGTTTCAATTTTCTGGCTCTGCTTCACCTTCTTCCAAGTCATGGATCATGACTGGGTCTTCTTCGGTGCAGATCAGCAGGTCGTCATCGTCTAGGACTTGATCATCACGGCGTCGAGCGTGGTCGGATATAGTTATCCCGTTTCGAGTAGTATTAAGATTGTCCTTTTTTGGAAAAGGTACATCTGTAAAAGAATCTAAGGAGCTTGAATTCTTCTCAAACTGGCTTCCTTGTTGTACTACTTCGTACCACTCGCCGTTTATGAACATGCCTTCGGATGTTTTGCGCCCCGGGTGATCGGATCGTCCGATGCGCCGAAGATTGGCGGGTTTATTGGATTAGGGAATATGTGCTCGGTGTGCGGCGGTATCCCGTCCTCAGGAGGAGTTGGACTGGGCAGTCTCCAGTTTGGTTCTCTGGTCCGCAAGTTTTCCAAGAAAGGAGTGATGAAACCATTACGGTTTGTTTGAACAGATGGAATCGTTCGACCTGGGGGAGGACTCCGAGCACGTCTGTTTATAGTGGTTGTCTGTGTGGGCTGCTGGGTGCAACCGTGAGGCTCGTCAATGTCAAACGAGTCCCTTGTATCTTCCCTTAATGGGCTCTTGCCCTTACGGCGGCGATTTTCTCTGATTGCTGCCATGTGTTTCTGACGTGCTTCCCTCCGTTTTCTTTCTACGTCTTGGTGTCGGTCAGCAAGTGCCCTGGCCCTGCGTGCCGACGCCATTGTCATTGAAGGGGATTGAGTTGAACATGCTCGTGGCCGTTCAGCTCTTTGCTCTGTTGTATTTGCCATGGCAGCCAATACCTCTTGCCGTCGCCTTTCCCTTTGTTCATCACGACGAAGGGCAGCAGCTAGCTCGGTACGTTCTGCGAACAACCGGGCGTTAGACGTATTGTTTCGTGGGGATCGTTCTTGTTGCGTCGCCGCAGTAGGTGCAGTTGGCGGGTTCCGACCAGTTCGTTGGATTTCCCGCTGACGTCTCCGTCGTTCATTGCGGCGCGCGTTCCTGCGCTTGGTTGCTGACGCATAACTCCGACCCGGATACATTGTGTCGGGTAGTTTGTGTCGTCTGAGTTGGAGTGTTGTTGTTCCGTGAGGCTTGTTGTGAAGTTCTCTCTCTCAGATCTTGAATATCGGCTAAGATTCTTTGCCGTATGTTGCTTGGCTGGCCTCTCCGACCACCGCGTACGATGCTCGGTCGTGGTCGGAGCTGCTGTGATCTTCCGCCACCATCTGACCGTGTACGGTTGCCATGAAGACTTGTTGGATCGCGCCGCTGTAGATTCACTGGCTGCGAACGTGGCTGCCCGGAGCACCTAAAAGTGACTCTACGATGGTTATTCTGCCTTCGTGTTGATGGATTAAGAATTCGTTGCTGACGCGCGAGTTGTAGATCGCGCCTGACGCGTCGTCGGAGCAACTCGAAGTTGGCATGAGTCTCGATCAACCTCATGTCTTGCTGATGGATCAAACGGAGTAGATCCGTGTTGCTGACATGCCTCCTTTGGTTGGGACCGGTCGGAGGCGTTAACGCCGTGCCGCCAACTATCAGAAGTGGAATAGTTGGGACTGCAATGGTGGTCACCGGGATGAGTTGGATCTGGTTTGGTGCAGTCACCATTGTTGGTGCCATTGTCGGCGCGATAGCCGGAGGCGTGAGAGTTGCAGTCGCCGGGTTGGAAGTCCAGGTGAACGTTCCGAAGTTGAAGGTGAGGCCGGCTTCGAAAGTCATGGAAGCCGGGAAGGAAACCATCTTGATCGACATGAAATCTTGGTGCGCACCCCCTACCTGGCGCGCCACTGTCGACGAAATATCGGCGATAGTCCGACCAGGGGTATGCCCTGACCGGTAATGGATTGGCGGAAGGCGCACCGAGATTGCGAGCAAGATGTAAACAGGGAGCAATCACACAAGGTTTACCCAGGTTCGGGCCGCTATGAAGCGTAATACCCTACGTCCTGCTCTCTGTTTCGATTATGATGTGGATATTTGAGTCTGTGCGTTATGCCAGATTCTCTCCCCTGGCATGGGGGTCCTTGCTCTCCTTATATATTACGGGGAGCAAGGTTACAAGTCGGAACTAGCTTATCTGGTACTAAGTTTACATACTTTACAAGTATAAACTTTCCTATCTCAGCTAGGTCTTGTCCTCCTTGTCGGTCTTTGATATAATTGCCCGTTTTAGGCTGTCCGACCAGCCTGAGCCGATCGGTCTTTGAGCTTGATGGGCCGGCCTGGTGATTGCATGTCGGCCCAAACTAGGCCGTGAGGGTATATGGAGTTTATACCTCCACAGGATTAGCCGATATAAAATGCACACATCGGCTTGGCATGCAATGACACATATATCTGGCAAGGAATGACCCAAGTACACAATATAGTGACATGCATATATATTTAAAATATGGGCATACCTCGTGTTGGGATCAAGAAGGCATTAATTAATGATAGCACATCTCTTTTCCTGTCCTCTTGAATCAAAGCAACACTATTGCAGTCACTTCAGCAATGCCTTGAATGTAGATCAACTTTAGATGCGCGAAGAACAAGTAGTGTTGACAAAGAATCCATGAGAAGCTCGATTAACTAAATTTATAATCGGCTTCTAGATTTCACTCAAACTATATGATGATATGGACCCGATTATCAATCGGTTCGGAGAGCTTTTCTAGTGACCAAAATCAGCAAGCTTCTCTTTGACAAGCAAATCATATCATCATGCCCCCGGGCCCAAAAGCCATCAAAGTAAATCACGAAGGGGTCTTTCCAATAGCACGATGGTCGCCGGCATTCATCGGCTAATTGTATGCTAAGGACGATAATAAAGTATCGGCCATATGAATTCATCTACATGAGCACGCATAGCCGAAATAGAATATTTCGGCTATCGACATCGGTAATCATAATAATTCGGCAACCCTCCATAACATGAAGAACCCCACCAAGGGTTAAAATAAGGAACCGAGGGTTGACTATACATACCATGAGATGAATTCCATATAAACATAGGCGAGAGAAGATGGATGATGTGAATACCAAAGATTTTGATGATTTGGTACAAATCTCCAACTCGGCAATTGCTTCTTAAATCTTCTTCTTCTATCCTTTGCCTTCATTGCACCACTTGCTTGAGCATCATCCTTTTGAGCTTGAATACTTCTTTTAGGAATCCAAGCTATGCCCTTTTCTTTTAGCTTCTCTGCACTAAGTTTTTGCGGCTTCTTTTCTTGCCACTTTGGTAAACCGATTGAGCATATCGATTTTGTTTCAGTTTTGGACAGTGGCAATTTTTTCTTGTTCTTTGGCACTTTCATCTTCTTTTGTTCAGATTTGACACCTACAAAATCATTAGATGATCTTCTTGCTTCTTTATCATCAATAGCCGGATTTTTCAGCAATGTAATCGGCTTTTGAATAGTTGCATTTATATCTGAACTTTTCTTATTCCGCCCATCATATTTCACACGGTAGACTTGCTTTACCACTTTCTTTTTTAGTGGAGCTTCGGACCGATTTTGATCAAATCAGTCATTATGAGATGGTGATCTTTTCGAATATCTAGGAGCTGCATATTCTATATATTGTGGCTTGAAATATGATGGAACATATGCCTCTTCATCAAACCAGCTCCAAGATGAATAAGGATGAAAGTACACGAGCTGTGATCCATAAGACATGGGAATCGGCTGCTCAAAAGGAGAATATTTTGCTGCTGCATGAGATCTCTTCTTTTGCCGATTCCTCTCTTGAGATTTACGCTTTGGAGGCAATCTTGATGGCTGAGCTTTCTTTAATCTATTGGTCATATTTGTTTCGCTTATCTTCTCATATTTAGCTAGAAGCTCTTCGAAGCTAAGCTTCGGTCTTCTATCTTTCTGCTTGTAGTGAGCTTTGCCTCCATTAGCATTGTGAGCATCCTTCTTCTTTTCTCCATCTTGATAGATATGCTTTAAAGAAGGATCCTCAGCCGATTTTCCTTGCTCAACGGGATCAATCGGCTTTTGCTCTAGTTGAAGAGATTCCACCTGCCCCTCAGTATCTTCTGAAATTGAAGTGACATTGCTATCCCCTAAAATATGTTCAATTTGCACTTCTTGGACAACAACCTTGTCTTCACTTGAGGGCTCCTCATCTCTCTCTTGAGCACTTTTGTCTTGAGCTTTGAATGAATCGGCTAATTCAAGCCGATTTAAAACCTGTTTGCCATCAAGACCAATTGAATCCAATTGGTCCATTTGTTGAGCTTCAGAAAATCTCAATCGTCGGTTATCAATGGCCGATTGGATCACACGACGAAACATATTGCAACTACAAGTATTATGATCACAGGAATTATGCCACTTGCAATATGTAAGCTCTTCTAAGTTTTGAACTGATGGCAAAACATTGTGATCAATGATTCTAATAAAATTATTTTTGAGCAAGTTATCAAACACTTGATCACAAAAAGTAAGGTCAAAGGTGTACTTTGATTTCTTCAACCGATTCTTTTGTGGAGTCGGTTTAAAGCTAGGCAAACGAAGGGATCAGATTTGACATCAATCCATTCGGCCACACCTTTGCAATTGTTGCTTGAAAGCTTCATCTTTGATAAATTAGTACTATCGGCCTTGTCATATGGCACAATTTGTTGGCCGATAGAATCTGAATTTATCTCATCTTCAACAAATATAATGCTATTCCTAATCGGTCTTATGCAACTATTTACAAGGATATCTCTAATAGGTGCAGAAATCGAAATAGTTTGACCAGATTGGAATTTGAGCAAAATATCCGTATTTTGAACCTTGTTGATCATGTTGGAGAGATGCGTATCTTTGATTTGGATGATTTTGTTTTCCTTCTCCAAGAGATGATCAACAATGGGTGCCACATCATCCATGGACGTATTGGCGTTTTGCAAGAACCAAAGAAGTCGGCTCGGCCCGACTGAAATCGTCAAGGCCGACTTGGGCACTAGCAACAAGTGGAGTCGGCTTAGCCGACTTGAATGTCGGTCTAGCCGACTCAAGGTCGGCAGAGATGGTCGGTGACCCCCTGAAGAAGTAGTCGGTCTAGCCGATTGTGTAATCGGCTTAACCAACTTGGAGCAAGCAGGCAACCCTCTTTTCGCAGGAGCTTGATCTTTACTAATGATGTAGTAATCACTAGATAAACGCACGACTCCTTTAGCTCTGAAAAGTCAAGTCTAGCCGGTTTCGACGCTTCTCATGTTTTTCTCGTAGCAAGACTTGCTTTTTGAGTGCCCCTAGCAATCCACTTTTGGCCGATGACTCAATTGTAATCGGCCTTTTGCTTTCAAACATACCAAAATGTTCATAGAATAGCTCCACTAATTACGACCATGAACCAATGTATTTAGGTAAAGATGTAAACCATGTAAAAGCAACACCAGTAAGAGATAAACGAAAATTTTGAATTTTCATATAGTCTTCATCACCGGCATGTGCAAGAGCCAACTGCAAGAGATATGTAGAAATATGTCCCCAGCGAATTTATCATCTTCACCACTGAATTTTTCAAACTTAGGTACCCGCCATCGACTAGGAGATTTGACATAGTCCATAGCTAATATATATGGCCTCGTGATAAGTAGGTACCTGCCATTTAGAGGAGCCACATGGATTTCTAGTGTGGGCTAAATCTTCTTCAATTCGGCTAGAGCTACAAGTAGCATATGAAGCCGAATCACAAGTAATAGCTTTCTCACACTTTGCTGAATTCTTACTAATTCGGCTTGAATTAGTAGTAGCATGTAAAGCCGAATTGTAAGAAGTATTCTTAATACACCTCGTTGAATTTTCATTGATTCGGCTAGAGTTATATGAAGCCGGATTATAAATAGGAGCATTATCACAAGGTGCTGGATTTTGAGAATAATTGGCTAAGTAATTAACATTATCAAAGCCAATTCTCTCATCCATCGGCTTGTCTAATAGTGGAACCACATATTCTGAACTTATAGCCGATGAAAAAGGATTTACATGTTCTATATTGCTAGACGAATCAAAACATAATGAATTTTCAGCAAGCATCGGCTCTTGATCATGATAATCATAACTAGAAGAATTAGCCGATGCAACATATTTAGTACCATCGCTAGCAATATCAACATGGCAATTTATATCACTTGCAAAATAATTATAAAACTCATCATATGTATTTGCAAGTTGTACCTTGGGATTATTGTAGTAGTAACATGATGTATCACCTTGGTACTCCATGATTTAGGGTTTGACCGCCTTGCTGAATTTTTAAATAAGAAGCACAACACGTTGCGAAATAGCAAACGAGATCACAAAGGGTCAAACCTAGATGCAATCGGCCTTTTTAGGCCGGATTGAACGGTAATGGCGATCTCAAGAGATAGATCAACGAATAATTAGGGCTAGGGCAAAGAGATTCGGCTGCAAAATTGAGCCGAAGCAATCTTCGTCCCCAGTGGAGTCGCCAAAAAGTATGTTGACGCTAAAATAGGTCAACACACCACACGTGGGCTTTGGACGCCCTCGAGGTAGCCTTAGGCGACCTGCAATGCAGCGACGACGCGGCGTGACCGGCAAACCGATCTAAAGACCGATAAGCCGATGTAGAGCTCGTCGACGGAAGTAGATAACCAACACCTTTCGCGGTGAAGAGCGGTGAGGTTTACGAGCAAACCGGCAAAGGATAATCAACGTGCTTACGGGACGAAGAGCCGGCTAGTTTCCGAGCAAACTAGCAAAGGAGCCGTCGAAGCCCTAGCCTGAGAGGGATCTCGTCAGGGCAAGGAGGTCGCCGGTTGCCCTAGGTCGGCGGACGAGCCTAGGACGCCATCCTTGATCGCCTGGATCAAGCCATGGGACAGCACGGAGCTGGAGGATAGAGCAAAGGTAGAAGATAGATTGATTTTGTTGTGTTGTGTTTCGATTGATTGGATGGGATCAATCGGCCATGATCCTCTCATATAAATAGAGGGGGTGGTCTTATCCCAGAGGGAAACATCTCCAAAGCTTATTTTCCAAGTTTCCCACGTCCGAAATTGACCAAAAACCGATTTGGAAACAAGTCGGTTCGATATCCGGAAAATTCCCGCAACAATCGGAAGTTCCGGGGTGATGACCGGAAGTTCCGATGGTCACAATCCGCGCGCAACCGCGCATCAGCATTTACCTCCGGCGTTGGACCGGAAGTTCTGGTCTCAAATCGGAAGTTCCGGCACCGGGATCGGAAGTTCCGGCACCCGGGATCTGAAGTTCCGGCACCCCGAATCGGAAGTTCCAACGGGTCAAGTGACTCTTCTCGGGTGCATAATTTTCTCGTCCGAACTCCAAATTGGACATTCCATATATGTTTTTCGATCGTCCCGACGAGAGGAACGCAATGGTGAAATCCACTTCTACTTTTGACAACTCACCAAAATAATCATTTTCACCTTGGTCATTTTTGAGTGTCAACACCCACACTATTTGCACCTTTTGCTGCTAAAAAGAAAGATGGTCAAGATAGGGAGGTCCTGGTCTTCTAGCTAAAATATTTAGCTCAACATCAAATGCACGATGTCATGTACCAGTCCCGTGAAAAATCACACCCTAAGACAGTAAAAGAAAAATGACACCCTAAGACAGTAAAAAAATGACACCCTAATGTGTCAGCTGCCATTTCTTATGCATGAATAGCGATCCACATGAAAAGGGGACGAGGCACATTTTACGAATGAACAAATTGTTACATGCCATCCTGCAAATTGTAGTAGACGCATACTTTAAATGCTTAAAGGTGAACAGATATTAAATGTTTCAGTCTATCATGATTTATGTTCTTTGCACATATTCAATGTTCTGATTTCAACGAATTATTGGAGGAAGACAAAAAGGAACATCAGCTTACTCACTATCATAAGTGACATGCACAAGGACAGCTCCTAGATCGGCTACCAAGTATTAAAGCCAAATTGCATATGACTATCCGCTACAGCACAAAACTTGCAATATTTGCATCCTTGCTTTAAAGAAGGTGGTCCAAAATGTGGAGATTTCTCTTTCTAAAGTTGTCTATGATGGAGTGTACAATAAGTTTGATGATCCCAGAACTTTGCACTAGCTTCTAATCTGCTTCGGGATGTGTTTTCAGGATATGTTGGATCAGTATAGTTTATGTGGCATGGTTGGAGCGCTTCTAAACTCCAGGAACTTCTTGTCAGGTTGCTACCACTGTCTTTTTGTTTGATAGTGGTCTTGGATGTTTTTGTGGCCTGTGTAAGATCCTTTGGTGTGCGGATGTGTAGGTTTAGTGCTAAGATGGTCGACCTTGTATGTACTCTTTATACTTTTTTCCTATCTTAATGAAATGACACGCAACTCTACTGCGCTATTCAGGAAAAATAAAGAATCGAGAAATGCAGATGTAGTGAACCCAAAAATAAGAATGAATTATTTATAGAACAAACTATAAATTGTCATTATTTAAAAGAAAAAGGAGCAAAGTCCAGCTTGCCCACATGAATTTGCCATTGAATTAAAAAAATACTCTTGAAATTGAATATCAAACAACTTACGAATGAACAAATTGTTCAATGCTATTGGGAACGAGGACCTGATCGTCTGTTAGGTGGAGGAAACTATAGGTCTGGTGGAGATACAACACACCATATGTCTTTGTTGGTTATCAGAATTGTGTCACTACTTGTTGACTTAACTAATTCCTTCCTAGGAATCAAAGAACACACAATATGAATGAAGTGATGATAATTGCTTAATACCGTAGCAAATGCAATTGCGGGCAATGCTGAGGTACACCTTTTACCTATTAGGAGGTAATATCTCAAATAAATCTCAGCCGTTAATTTTTTAGATTTCATGAAATATTTAATAAATTAAAAGATATAGGAAAAAACTTCCTCCGCATTCCCTTAATTACGGGATGAGGAAATCTTGCATGCCGCTCATGGTGGGAGGGAAACGGCCCCCTAATTACGGGGTGAGGAAATCTTGCATGCCGCTAATGGTGGGAGGGAAACGGGCGTTATTTTCCAATTGCGTAGTATTATACATTATTGTGTAATAAGGTATGAAAAGAGAGAATAGCTCATTTTGATGTGTTTTTCTTTATTTTATTTACGATCAATAACTTTCGAACCGTTTGTATGCCGAAAAAATTTGCTTCACTATGTAGGAAATTGACTTATAAACACACATATTCATGCATACTCTTATCTTAGAGAGCAATTTCCAATGATATTTTTTTGACATTTCTATGATATAGTGTATAATACAAGATATTAAATTATATGGTATAGGAAACAAACATGCGCGTACACCCTAGCCACGTATACACACGCAGACCACGTACACGGACACACACGCTACATATCACGTACACGTTCGAATTCTACCACATATAAATTAAATTAAGCTATAGAATTATATGGTAATTAAAATATATGAAGTACAAAGTTATAAAATAAAAATCATCTACTATAAGTGTGATCAGCCATGCATCAATCAAATCTAGAAAAAAATATTTTATATCTAAACTTTCCTTTTTTATCCTATTTTATAAAATAAAGAAAATCATTTAATCTATTATCTCCTAGGAGGTAACAAGTGATCGTGACCGTCCGATCAGAATAAATGGACGGCTCACAGTCATTTCGGTGTACCGTAGCAAATGCAATTGCTTAAAGGTAGTGCACACCTTAGCACCATGTCTTCTTTCAGTCTCTCATGATTTATGTTCTTTTCAAACACTCAATTTTCTAATTTCATGAATTATTGCAGGAATACAGAGAGAAAAATCAGCTCACTCACTGGTGACAAGTGACCATGCACAATGACAGCTCCCAGATTGGCCGACAAGTACCAAAGCCAAATTCTGCATTACTATCCACAACAACACAAGACTTAGACTATTTGCATCCTTACCACCAGCAGGTGGAGGTTCCTCTTTCTGAAGTGTTTTCTAATGGAGTGTATAATAAGTTTAAGACGATAAACTAGTATGAAGAATCAAGACATGCGAATGTGGTGAATGAGAAGAAGAATGATATCTCAATTAGTTGGAAAACAAACTGATAAATTTTTTTTAGAGTACGAGGGCAACCAGCCCCGGCCTTTTGGTTTATTAATCAACAGACCACAGCATTCAGTTATTACATGAAGTTCCAAGAGAGAAACCCACGCCCCGGCAAATGGGTCAGCCGCTGCTTAGTTCACAGAATGGTTTACCAGCAGAAACAAAACATCTCAGAGAGACAAAAGCTATCCTATTACATTTCGCCAAGAATCTGGTTGAGCTCTCCCCACCATGTGAGCGCTGAAGCCATCTTGTGCTCCACTGGGATGTCAGCATCTGTATCAAGATTTGGGCACTGCGATTTGCTTCCAATCAGAGCCTTCACATTCTTGGATGGTATTGGAGCCACAACATTTCCTTCACTTCCTTCTTCAACCCTTGGATGAAAGCTTCCAGCTCTGCCTTTTTTTCCTTTGGCCACAGAATCTCCCACTTTTGCAGTGTCCCAATCACCTTGAAATAGAGCATTTCCATGCTTTTCCAAACTATAAACTGAAAACAGAACTCATTCCTGAGTTTCCACAAGGACCAAAGAATAGCAGAAGTAATAATATTTAACATGCCATTTCATTTAATGCTTAACCAAAACTTGCCAATCCCCTCTAAACTATTGTCAAACTGGACTCCTATCAGCCCTGATGTCACCTCCCAGCACCTTTTGGCCACCACACACTCAAAAAAGAGGTGGTGCTCAGTCTCTTCTTCAACACAAAAAAGACAGGAAGGATCTTCAACTTTCCTTCTCTTAGCTAAATTATCCCTAGTCAATACCCTATTGTGCATTACTAACCAGAGGAACATCTGCACCCTAGGTGGAATTTTCAGTTTCCACACAGCAGGGATATGAGTTTGTTGAATCCCTCGAAATTAATAATTCTATAAAAAGACGAGAAGTGTATGTCCCCTGGGTAGTATACTGCCAAACCATTTCATCATCTTCTAAAGAAAATTGAACTGTTGAAACTAACTCTACTACTTCTAGCCAAAGTTGGTAAAGATGATCAGAAAGGGTCCTTCAAAAGGTAAATTTTAAAGTAGAACCATCCCAAGCTTCAGCTAAAGTTTTTCCATATTCATTAAGAATTCTATAAAGAGGCCAAAACTGCACAGCAAGACTAGTTGATACAATCCAAGTATCCTCCCAAAGTCTAATTTTCTGACCATTACCAACTTTCCATCTATAACCAAACTTAGCTGCTCTAGTTGCCCATATGAAGCCTTTAAAGAAACTGGAAGCATGTGTAAATCCAGTAGCTAGAACATTAGGCTTCTCAGTTCTATATTTAAAATCAATAAGTTCTTTCCAGAGCTTATCTTTATCTGAATTATACCTCTTCAACCAAGAAGCTAAAAGACTAAGATTAAGATCTCTAATACTAGGGACCCCAAAGCCCCACCTTCTTTGCTCATGCTAACCAACTCCCAATTGGCCAGATGATATCTATGATGGTTCTCCTCATCATTCCACAGGAAGTTACTAAAGTGAGTATTCAACAGCTTAATAGCCCACTTAGGAAATTTAATAAAAGACAATAAGTAGATTGGAATACTAACCAGACATGACTTGAGGAGAACCACTCTAGCAGCTAAGGACAAAAGTTTACCTCTCCACCCAGCAATCCTACTCAAGATTTTATCTACCAGGGGTTGGATATCCTCCCTAGACAACTTTTCATAATGCAAAGGAATACCCAGATATTTAATTGGAAAATTACCTACAGGACAAGCAAGAATGTGTGCTAACCTATGAACAGCTCCCTCATCTAGATTAACCGGGACTAATTCACTTTTGTGGAAGTTTATTCTCATTCCTGAGAACAAACTGATGAAATTTTAAAAGGAAATGAGTAAAGTACAATTTCCATTTTAGCTTCTTGACCACCACCGACCATGATGGTTCTCAGCTGTGTGAGCATGGCAGTTCTCACGCGTTGTCCCGGCGTGGTTCACGCAGAGCGGGTGGTGGCACGACCCGCTATCGGTGGGCCAACATTCCTGTCATTGTCACGGCCCATGCGTGAGCTCCATGTCATGATCACGCTTGAGCTCCACCTCGTCCATGCAGTGGTGACCCACGGCCGAAATACGCCTCACCGCCACCATATTTGTTCCACACTATGTGTTGTCGTCGCACTCGAGCCCTAGCTCGTCCTCGGCAGGGGCGAGGCCAGGCCTTGGACTACTAGTAGTTTCATGGCCCTAGTGCTGCCCATTTTTAGTTTGAATAGGTGTACAATTTTGGACCAACAATAAACAGCCCAATACGGAACATAGTAGGGCAGACCATAGAACCTCATGGTGCCTAGGTCGCTCACGCCCTCATGCACAGCTCGTGGCTCTTCTTCCTGATCTTCCCACATGTTTCACGCACCGCAGCTCATGCCTCTCGCAGACTCGCATGCATCTCCCACTTGCTGAACATTGCCTGCACCTGTGCTTGCAAGAGCCCCAAATTGCCGAACAGAGCAGCTGAACATAGTAGCTGAGCAGGCCAGAAGGGAGCATTGCAGACGACTGATCGGCCATCTGCAGCTGCAGATAGCGAGCATAACTCGGCCATGGTTCACCTAGGAGGCTATACAACCCATGCCGTTGGAGCGTTGGGTCGTTCATGCAGGCTGACTTCTTCGACAGAGGGTTCAGCGTGTTAATTATTTTCCTCCCCCAAGTAAAACCCCTCCATTTTTATAGAATTTTCCAGCAACACCCGGAACCCAGAAATTGACTCGAATTCTTTTATGTAACATGGAACTTCACTCAAATTCTTATATATGTAAATTAGATGCAGAAAATATGCACCAATAGACCGAAAACAGACACGTAAAAGGAAACGGATTGAACCAGGCAACACATTCGTAAATAGGGATCAGCGATCTTCACCGAATCGACGATAGAACCGATCATGGAGAGGTCTACAGGGGAAGACGAGATCGCTGACAACGGCGGCGCTCCAACCCTAACAAAGAGAAAGAGGCCGGCCATCGATGTTGCATCATCGTCAGGCCCTGGCAGCGTCTGCCACGAAGACACTGTCGAGGCCATCCCGGTGCGCCTGCCCGCCCGCAACGCGATCCCGTGCACGACGCTCTCGAGGCATCACTGGAGCCTGATCCGCAGCCCGGAGTTCAGGAGCCTCCACTGCCACCTCGTCGCGCCCCTGCCACACCCGCACGTCGCATACCTCGCAGCGTCGACCATACAGAGGAGACCTCAGCAAACCCCGCCAGTGGCTACTACGGCTTCCACCTCGCCGGTTCGCCCGGGCTCACTGGCGGCGACGACTCCCCGATTTGCTCGCTCGCCGGATGGAGGTACCTTGGAACGGAATACATCAAAACTTACAATGGTGTATTTCCTTGCCAGCAAGGGCATCTTAGACCCCTGACGGTGCACCCTCTGGAACCCGGCCGTCGCCGACGCCTCGAGAGAGGCAACCATCTCCGAACCGGAACCGGAACCACCATCCTCGGAGGAGGAAACGTCAGAAACAGTTTTCTTGCCCGACAGGAAGGTGCTATGGAACAAGGAAACAAAGTTCCTTGCACTGGGGTTAGGATACGGCAGGAGGAGCAACACCTACAAGCTGCTTTGGTGCTGCAGGGACATATCTGAGTATAGATGTCCAACGGGCCGTGCCGGCCCAGCACCTCGTCGTGCCTCACGGGCCGTGCCTGTGTCATGCTCGTGCCAGGCCTTCGGCCCAAGGCACTGCCCATGGGCCGTCGGGCCGGCCCGTGAGCACGGCGTGCCCTGCGTGCCCCGGGCGGCTGAGTGCACGGCAAGTGGCGGTGAGGCCTGGAGGAGGCCGCTATGGAGGTCGATGCCTGGAAAAGCCGCCGCAGCAGCCCATCACGATGTTGCGGTCGCACCCGCGTGTGAGATGCGGAGGCCCAGCGGCCGGCGGAGGAGCCGCCGCACGTGAGATGCGGTGCGGACTGCAGAGACTGGGGCCTCGGCAGCTCGGGGCAGGAATCGAGAAAGGCATAGAGTGAGAGAGAGTGAGGCGGGAGGAGAAGCGGCAACGCCATTGCCCCTCACTACCTCGCGCGACCACAGGAGTCGACGGCGTGCCTCGCGGTCTAGCGGTAGGAAGAGCTGGGGCGGCGGCCAGATGTAGTTTGGGTTAGGGAAAAAAATGAAGATACAGAATATATATATGTTAGATATGGTCATGTGGGCTGGGCCAAATTCTAGATAGGATTGCAAATTTAACAGTATTTTTACCGGACCATCATCGGGCCACCTCTTCGACCAGGTCGTGCCCGTGCCATGCCAAGCACGGCCTGGTGACTCGGGCCGTGCTGGGCCAAAACGTCGGGCTGTGGGTCGTGCCAACGGGCCTCGGGCCATATGGAAATATATACATCCGAGATCGAGATAGTCGTCCGTAGTAGTGATGGTGAAATTACAGACCGCTACATTGGCGGGCCAACACATCACATTGAGTATTTGCTGGTAGTCTACTCATTTGGCAGCGACAGGGTTTACGAGGGAACACCAACACTACGAACTGTGTCATCCATGGAAACTGTGCAATCCAAGGGTGAATTGGGCACATAAATAATCATCCAATAGAAGTCACTGCACGTGGACGGCACAATTTATTTCCTCTACCTTAAGAATCATGAGATCCTCGATTTTTATGTTGACGATGACACAGTGCACACCATTGATATGCCCAGCAAGCACCATGAAGCTAACACCCCACGGTGGGTGCATCCAAACTTTGAGCTGATTGAGATGTCCGGTCGTCCGCGCCGGGTGATCACCGAGAAAGATTGTGTAACGTTATGGCTCCTCGCACTGAATTACCAGCTGGAGCCAATGCGTATGATCTCATATGAGATGATCAAGAATGTCTATGATCACAAGACTATCGCCATTTGGCATTGTGCTGGTATACTATTCTGTTGGTTGACTGCCCGTCGACCAACGAGCTTTTGTTGTATGACGTCACAGCAAAGAAGGTATTCAAAGCAGACTTGCCACGGGACATAAGAGTCAACAAATCTGACTACATGCTATGTTGGGGTTATAAGGCAACGCTCATGTCACCCGAAAGCATCGTCGGGGAGTTCAACCAAGGCATGGAGCGGCAACGAGATCACTCGACACACATCACCGATGTCATAAACCCACTCCTTCGCAGGATAGGAGGAAAGGGCGGCCGATGCCGAACATTGTGTGCCTCATGGAATTCTTGGTCCGCATCATGCGAAGCTACCTCATGACTTGCAAGACGTGGTGGAAATGCCAAAGATGGATTCAGAGGAACCGGGTTCGCTATTTCAGTGTGTTGTCTCTTCAGATTAATTAATACAAAGTTTTCTTTGCTATTTGTTGGTATCTCGACTCTATGGTGCTCGATCAAGGCTTCATCTAGACTCACAGAGGCTAGAATGAAAAAACTATCTAATTTCTCAAAATTGTCTAAATATATGCTAAGATCAAAGTTCAAAAAGGCGCTCCAGGGCGCTCACCTAGGCATGCTTATATGCTAGGCAGAGGGGTGTCGCCTTGCCTACGGGGGTAGGCAGGAGGATAGGTGGTGTGCCCGCAGATCGAGGGCTTCGCTGCTGTCAGAGGGATGACAGGTGGTGGCAAGAGCACCAAGTGGAGGCTAGCAGTTGGCACGAATGCGGCCAGGAGACCACAGGCGATAGGCACAGTGGGAGGAATGCAACCTGTGACTGCAGTTGGGAGCAACGGAGAAGGAGGGAGGAGGTAGTCATCGCCGAAGAAGGAAGCAAAGGCATGGGGCGACAAAGAATCACAGTCATGATAAGGAGGCGGAGAAAGTAGAGTTGCATTCGTTCCTACGGCTGGGAGGAGGGTGGCGAATGGATAAGGCAGGATGGGCTTTCTCTACGGGCCTTTCTTTCCATCTTAAGTCCATAGATTTCTTATTTTCGACGAGATAATTTAAGATAATATACATGTATATGTACATATACAAAAACTAAAATGCCTAAGCTCTAGGCCGGCCATGGCTCATCGCCTAGATACCTCCTAGTGCCTTCTTGAACTTTGCCTAAGATTGTCGGTAGTCGATGAATCTAAGTATTCAACCACCGCTATCCTACAATGACGCTTTGAGTATCACAAGTTTATCGGTAATGCTATGCTTAAAACATCATAAGCAATCGGATGCACCCGACTCACCCTCGACTCGCCCCCGACCCTCAACCCCGACTCGCACTCCGATCCGATGTGTACCTCATCATTTATGTCCCCCACTCCTCTTGCTCCTTCGCTCCTTCTCTTGAATATCCTTTAGCTCCAACACTCCTCTCGCTCTCCTTGTGTAATGCCGTTGTCGCACCACCGCCATCGCCGTGTTGTTCCACAACCTCTCTCCCTCCGCAATCGAGCATCGTTGCATGCCCCACCTACCCGTGCTCCCTTCCTCCCTCCTCCTCCCTTGCATCCTCCATGCATGACATAGTCCTTGCCATGGCGCAACACCGGATCTAGTGGCGGGGGTCGTGGATCCGCCGGACCTGGCGGGGCGGCTGTGGATCTAGCCCAGGTAGGCCTCCTCTTACTCTCTCATCTCCCCTCCTTCTGCTCAAACTTCGATGATGAATTAGGGTTCCAGTGAGGTCACCCTCTTTCTTCTCCAATTTCCGTGGGGGGGGTCTCACTGGAAGTGAAGAAGACAATGGCGTCGTCTTCCCCGCTAGTGAACTCTCATCATCCTTCTGCTCCTCTGGATCTATGGGCATGCGGCGGCGGTGACTAGGGTTCCGGCCAACAGTGTGACAGCGAGGGCTCGCACCCTCCTCAGGACCTGGCGGCGCCCTCCCCTGGCCCTGGTGGGGCCTGCTAATCTTGTCGGTGGTGGTCGGTGGCTCATGGATCCCTATTCGGCGCCCTCTGTTTTCATGAATCCACCTAGGCGGCCCTTCCCCAAGCCAGCAGGGCGGTTCTTTGGCCTTTGTGTAGGAGCGTGTAGGCTCATCCATGGGACACAGGTGAGCTGCCGATGCAGGAGATGGGAGAGGAGATGCCGCGTTCCAGCAAGGTAGGTGGATCCTGGATTCGAGCTTTGCTATGGGTCCTGGATCTGAGCTTTGCTACTCCAGCTCCTCTTCATCCTCATCCTCTTACTCCTCTTGGATCTAGATCTAATCTTGAGTGTTGCAATGGTGTTTCATTGGTCATTGCAGTACATTTGTCAGGTGATGTTCCAATAGCTTAGGGCTCCGGCAAGCTCTCAGGATTTCAGATTTTTCCATTGTTGCAATGGTGTTCATTTGGTTATTGCAGTACATTTTCAGGTGTTGTTGCAGTAGGTTAAGGTTCCAGTGAGCTCTTAGGGATTCCATCTCACCGTTGTTGCAATGGTTCTCGTCTAGATATTGTATTAAGTTTCAGTCATTTGTTGCAATACTGGTTTCGAGATGTTTTTTCAGTCTCTCGCCATTGTTGCAATAGTTTTGAGATGTTTAAGTTTCTCGCAATCTCATGTTCTTGTAACTTGTACCATGTTGTTGCAACAGCTTTCATTCGGTGGTGTTTTGTAATAATAATTTGTTCATGGCGGGGAGAACAGGATGCATTGGGACTAGAGACATGGGTCCAGGGGGAGTGGGAGGACGGACCGCCTACGGATGCAATTTAGTCGTGCGGGGTGGGTTCCTCACTCCCTCCATCCCTTTTTCTCTCCGTGCGGGGGGGTGTGGGATGGGCCTGGCGTGATATGCATAGGATATACTAATATCGTTATTCTCCAATGGCAGTATATATTTTATTTAACTTATGTGGAACAACACTTTTTACCACTAGTTGGAACCACTTGGAAACTTATGCTTCATTGTTGGTGCTTGTTGATTGGAAATGGAGCTTGTTGATTGAAAATAGCATTAGAATTTTGCCCATCAAGACTTTTTACTCTGCGATAACTAGTTCAAATTCCACATATGTATCATTATTTAGTGGATGTACCATCAACAGTGTTCACAATATCACAAACATCCATTCAAATATCTATTAATAGAAAACTTTGAAGGTTGTTGCATTTTGCCTCCCTCTAAAAATCAAGGGAAAACAAAATCAAAAAAAGGCGCCACCCTAGTCCACTGAACCCATGAACCTGTCGAGATGCAGTGGCCCGGCGCTGCTGCCCACACCGTCTTCGCTTGATCCAAGAGCAGCACCTCGCCGTTGCCTCCACAAGTATCCTAGGATATGTCCACATGACCCTGCATCCTCCCCACACAGAGTGCCCACCAACCCGTTGCTCCTCCTTTTCTGTGATGGCTACTTGATACCTCCAGCAAACTATACAAAATAATGGACAATTTTTTTTTACTTCTAGGGTACTCAAATGCGCCTTGTCTAAAACTGAAGACATCCCTCTAGAACTATATCTAGAAATTTTTCTAGGCAATGCAACGACCTCCCCCAACATGATAGATGTGAATTCGTCCTCGGCGCCAATTATGGAACCCTGGTGCATAAGCTCGGATGAGAGCCACACATAACAAAGGATCTCCTCGACATCGCCACCTAACACGCCCTATAGGAAAGAGGCCAATGGTGCCAACTTTGATAAGGGCAAGAGAAAGACCAAGCACAATGAGGATGGCGATGTCCACTCCTCTCTCCTCGCACCATGGACAAGCGCATAATCGTATTAATAATATAACATCACAATTTTGGGTCCTAAGTAATTTTGCAGGATCTCAGCAATAAACGAAATATTTTATTACCTACAATTTTTTCTGTATAGAAAACTCTAATCTAATACTCTGCAGCCATGAATAAATCAACGAATGTGGTATATCCCCATATGCTGTTTGTTATTCCGAGTTTCCAAATTAAGTTGAATTGACAAATGGTAGTATAGTAAATTAAAATCGAATGCACAACAAGCTCTCCGCAAAGAAAGGGAATAAAGCCACATCACGTTGCAATGCGCTGATAGATAGATAACAAGATCTCCACGTCGATTGACGGTTGGATCAATCATGGAGATGTCTAAAGGGGAAGATGAGATCGCTGCCAACGGCGGCGCTCCAACCCTAACGAAGAGGAAGAGGCCGGCCATCGATGTTGCACCGTCGT
The DNA here is from genome assembly GCA_018135685.1 of Themeda triandra. Lineage (NCBI taxonomy): Eukaryota > Viridiplantae > Streptophyta > Magnoliopsida > Poales > Poaceae > Themeda > Themeda triandra. The sequence goes on from JAENPR010001506.1 coordinate 123,720, forward strand.
CAGGCCCCGGCGGCGTCTGCGACGAAGACACCGTCACCACCATCTTGGCGGGCCTGCCCGCCCGCACCGTGATCGCCTGCATGACTCTCTCGAAGCACCACCAGAGCCTGATCCATAGCCCGGAGTTCCGGCGCCTCCACTGCCACCTCGGCGCGCCGCTGCCCCGTCCGCACGTCGCGTACCTCGCGACGGCGGCCTTTAGGAGGAGACCTGACCACGGCCGTCTTGCCAGCCAGTACTATGGCTTCCACCTCGCCGGTGCCGGGCTCGCCAGCAGCGGCGACGCCCCGAAGCCCCCGATTCGCTCGGTCGCAGGATGGAAGTACCTGGGAACCCAGTACGTCAACACGTGCAACGGCGTCCTGCTCCTTGCCACCAACGGCTTCTCCAAGCAATGCCGGTGCATCCTCTGGAACCCGGCCATCGCCGACGTCGCGAGGGAGGTAACCATTCCCAAACCAACACCGGAGATGAATAAATTTCATTTGCTGAACGGGACGGAGGTGGAATTACAGTACACGGAAACCCAGTTGCTGCCACTAGGGTTAGGTTATGGCCCGAGGAACAGGACCTACAAGCTGCTTCTCTGCCGCAAGAATATCTACAGAGGCAATAACCAGGGGGCAGGATATCACTGGGAGTATTCGCTGCTAGTTTACTCACTCGGCGGCGACGCCACCAACAACAAGGAAACACAACTACGAGCTGTGTCATCATTTGTGGAATTATGCTCGAGCCAAGTGGACATCAAAAACAAGTCACTGTACATGGACGACAAAATTTATTTCCTATACACGAAGAAGCATGAGATCCTCGCATTCGATGTTGAGGATGAGACGGTGTGCACCATCGAAGCTAACAATCATGGACACTGGGTTGCAAACTCGGACCTGATTGAGATGTCGGGTCGTCCGTGCCTGGTGATCAGTAGGAGCGATTGCATAGCATTGTGGCAGCTCACAGTGAATTACGAGTTGGAGCCAATACATGTAATCTCATATAAGAAACAAACTTACTCCTTCCACCATGATCACACCATTGTCGGCATTTGGGACTGCGATGGTATACTATTCCTATGGTTTGACAACCCGACCGACCGGACCGGCCAGCTTTTGTTGTATGATGTGAGAGCGAAGAAGATATTCAGAGCAAACATGCCACGCTCCTTGACACACAACAAGTCCGAATATATGCTATGTTGGGGCTACATGCCAACGCTTGTGTCGCCCGGAAGCATTGTCGGGGAATTCAACCAAGACATGGAGAACCAGCGAGGTCGCTATGCACACATCACTGATGTCATAAACCCACTCCTACTGCAAGATAAGAGGAATGGGCAGGTGGCGACACTGAACATTGTGTGCCTCATGGAGTTCTTGGTCCGCATCATGCAGAAGCTGCCTCATGACATGCAAGACGTGGTGGAAATGCAAAAGATGGATTCAGAGGAACCGGGTTCGCTATTTCAACGGGTTCGCTATTTCAATGTGTTGTCTCTTTAGATTAATCGATCCATACTTTTTGTTCCTTTAAAACTTATATTTGCTTTATTAGATGTTGGAGCTTGCAGATTCAAAACTCTAGTAGAACTTTGCCATAAACATTTTCCAGTTTCTGATAGACAGATGAAATTTCAACTTTCTAGTGGTGATATTCCAAATATCATTATTCTTCGGTAGAATTGTGTATTTTTTTTATTTAAATCGTGTAGAATAACACTTTCACCAATAGCATACATATATTGGTTTGGGTATCTCAAGTTTCAAAGCTAGAAGCCCTAGAAAACTTATGCTTCAATATTGGAGCTTGTTGATTGAAAATAGCTTAGAAAATTTGCCATCTGCACATTTTTGTGTACGATGAATTTCAACTTTCTAATAGTGCTATTCCACATATATATCACTATTTAGTGGCTGCAGCATCAACCGTGTTCAGCCATAGAGAGATGAAACCATACAATCTCTTGATCTCCTAGTGTTTTAGGTACACGTGTTTTCGGCGACACTATTTCCAGTCTTTAAAAGTTAACAACAGAGAAGTGATACTGATGTTCATTCATAAAAGAACGACTGAATGCTCACGAAGATAGTAGCACTGTCCAAACAATCTGAAGACATATATAACTACATTAAAGGTGCCTACCTCAAGGCATCACTACTTAGATCCGGCTGTCACTGATGGTATAAAATGAAACCAGCCATCACTGCTAGTTCTGGAATCAATAGTGACAGTCCAGGTCTATAACTGATAGTGATAGTCTGGATCTAGTCACATTTTATGAATGACTGAACAAACAAATTGTTGCATGCTCGCTTATAAATGATTATGCTGTGACTCAATCACTAAAATCATATATAGCCTTAACTAGGTGTCATATTTAATTTACTTACAAATTGGAAGTAGGATTGTTTAAGCCCCTCTCGTGGTTTATTTCCTTCCCAGTTCAAATATCTGATTTATATGAATTTATCAAATTAAGATTAAAAAAATAAAAAACACTCTATCATAATCAATTTGCACAAGGAGAGCTCCTGGACTGCCAAAAAAGAAGCAACGCACGTGGCATGAGACTATTCACTAGACCACAAGCCCACACTATTTGCACCTTTTGCTGCTAAAAAGAAAGTTGGTCAAGAATAGGGAGGTCCAGGTCTTCTAGCTAAAATATTTAGCTCAACATCAATGCACGATGTACTGTACCATTCTCGTGATTGAAAAATGCCACCCTAGGACTGTCAAAAAAAAATGACACCCTAATGTGTCAGCTGCCATTTCTTATGCGTGAATAGTGATCCACATGAAAAGGGAACTAGGCACATTTTACAAATGACCAAATTGTTGCATGCCATCCTGCAAATGGTAGTAGACACATGCTGTATAAATGGCTTAAAGGTGAACAGAGATTGTTTCAGTCTGTCATGATTTATGTTCTTTTCACATACTCAATGTTCTAATTTCAACGATTTATTGGAGGAAGACAAAGAGAAAAATCAGCTTACTCACTATTATAAGGGACATGAGGACAGCTCCTAGATTGGCTACCAATTGCATATGAATATCCACTACAGCACAAAACTTACAATATTTGCATCCTTGCCATAAAGAAGGTGGTCCAAAAGTGGAGATTTCTCTTTCTAAAGTTGTTTGTGATGGGGTGTACAATACGTTTGACGATGCCAGACCTTGCACTTCTAATCTGCTTCAGAATGTGTTTTCAGGATATGTTGGATCATTGTAGCTTACGGGGCATGGTTGGAGCTTCTAAGCTCCAGGAACTTCTTGTCAGGTTGATAACTGCCACTGTCTAAGTTGGGTTTTGGTCTGATTGTGATCTTGGATGTTTTTGTGGCCATTGTGAAGATCCTTTGGTGTGGGTGTGTAGGTTTAGTGCTAAGTTGGTCGACCTTGTCCGTAGTCTTTATACTTTTTCCCTATCTTAATGAAATGACATGCAAGTCTCCTGTGCCGTACGGAAAAATAAAGAATTAATAAATGCAGACGTAGTGAATCAAACAACAAGAATGATTTTTTTGTTTGAAAAAACTATAATAAATTATTATTATTTAAAGAAAAAGAGCAAAGTCCAGCTCGTCCAAGAGTTTGCCATTTGAACTTGGTAAAATTAAAAAAAAATACTAAACGACTAAGAGGTCCGCTAAACGAACGAAGAGCCTCGCTAACGAAACGAAGAGCCCCGCGAAGTCCAACGTCGGTTCCGTTCTCGTGTACGACGGATGGACTGTCGGTTCCGTCGATCATCACGGTGAGCAGCAAGGTCCTGAAGGCCATCATGATGAGCAGCAAGGTCTTGAACTCCTGAAGGCCATCAACCTCTGCTGTCCATGTGCTGTTCGTCGTCCACGAGCCGAGCGGATCGTCCACGACAAGAGGCAAGGCAAGGTAGGAGACGGGAAATGGGACACTGGCACGCGCGGCGGCCGGGAACCAGGCATGGAACTGTCTACGCGGCCACAGGAAGGCAGCGGCGACGCCCGGACTCGCGATGCGAAGTGGGATATGCGCGCAGCGACGAGGGATAGCAAGTTGAGAAATTTGGCGAGCAACTTTGGCAAACTGTTGGAGAATGAATTTTGCTTGTTTTCCCAAATTTTCAAGAATGGCAAGTCACATACCAAACTGTTGAAAATGTTCTAAGTGACCATGCACAAGGACAGCTCCTAGATTGGCCGACAAGTACCAAAGCCAAATTCTGCATTACTGCCACAACAACACAAAACTTAGACTATTTGCATCCTTGCCACCAGCCGGTGGAGGTTCCTCTTTCTGAAGTTTTCTAATGGAGTGTATAATAAGTTTAAAACGCTAAACTAGTATGAAAAATCAAGACATGCGAATGTGGTGAATCAGAAAAGAAGAATGATATCTCAATTAATTGGAAAACAAAGTGTGATAAAATTTTAAAAGGAAATGAGTAAAGTACAATTCGCCCACTGGAATTTGTCGTTGAATTTTTGTTTTAAAGAAAAAGCATTCCCGAACTTGAATACCAGACAACTTACCCCTCTTAACTTTAAATATTGGATAAAATTACCCTCTCCCTAAAATAGTTCAGACTGGTTTTGACATTATGTATCGACAATAGAACTGCATTTCACTTGTTTTTTTATGCAGTATCTCTTTGCTCTGAAAGTTATGATGTGTAAACAAGGTAAGAAAAGGCAAGAAAACATAGATCATCAACAGCAAGGTAGGCAGCAATGGGCCACCTATGAGGACGTTAAACTGATCTGGACCTGCTGCTCTCATCTAGGGCTAAAGTGCGGGCAAGAATCGACCATTGGGCCACAACATGGCCCAAGGATGTTGCTACATCATCTGCTTGTGCATGAATCTTAGCCACATGCAGTAATTGGATCCAATGGCTCACTTGATCCTCCCCCATTGCAATACGGACATTAGAAACAACAATTCATTCAGTTTCACAAATAGCACTGTAAATACAATCAGCCTAAGGCGGTTGGTCAGTCACATCAGATTAGCACCTCAGATTAAGAACACTTGAGTGGGTCAAATTTTGAAAAAGAGCAAACCTTCTGGCTGCATTGTGATCTCTGCTGCAGATTGAATCCCACACTGGGGTTTCGACCAGTGTTGTTTCTGACAAAAATCCGGCAACAGGCAATGTTCTGAAACCACAGGTAAGCCGTCAGGTAGGAGATCCCTCATGTGGTTCTCCAACGCCCTTCCTCTCTCCCTCCATTTATTTGTCTCACTCCACCCGAGCCACAGAAACATAACAATCTTTAACTGCCGTTTTTTTGTCAAGGTTCAGAATCTTCACCATCACTTGACCTAAAACGTGCCTTTTTTATTATAATGCAATCCTACAATATCAATCCATGCACACACAGGATCCAATGGCTCAGTTGATCCTCCACCATTGCAATACCAATATTAGTAGCACTGGCATGGTATGCAGAGGAAGAAACAGCAACTCTTTCACAAATACCAAAGTGGTTTCACAACCAGTCCCGACCAGCTTTTGTTGTACAATGTCACAGCGAAGAAGATGTTCAGAGCATACATGCCACGCGACTTGACACACAGATCCGAATATATGCTGTGTTGGGGTTACAAGCCAACGCTTGTGTCGCCTGAAAGCATCGTCGAGGAATTCATCCAAGACACGGAGCACCGGCGAGGTCGCCTCGACACACATCACTGAAGTCATAAACCCACTCCTTCTGCAAGATAGAAGGACAGGGCAGGTGGTGACGCTGAACATTGTGTGTGCCTCATGGAGTTCTGGATCCGCATCATGCAGAAGCTGCCTCATGACTTGCAAGACGTGGTGGAAATGCCAACGATGGATTCAGAGGAACCGCATTCGCTATTTCAATGCGTTGTCTCTTTAGAATATTGATGCATACTTTTTTTGTTGCTTGAAAACCTATATATGCTTTATTAATTGTTGGAGCTTGCAGATTTAAAACAGTAGTAGAAATTTTCCTTCACCATTTTCCAATTCAGATAAACAGATATGGAATTTCAACTTTCTAATGGTGCTATTCCAAATATCATTATTCTTAGGTAGCAGTGTATTTTTTGTGTAGAACAATACTTTTCACCACTAGCATAAATAAATATATATTGCTTTGAGTATCACAAAGTTTCAATTAATAGCATTAGAAATAGCATTAGTGTTGGAGCTTGTTAATTGAAAATAGCATTCGAAATTTGCCATAACACTTTTTAGTGTACGATAACTAGTTGGAATTTTTCAACTTTCTAATGGTGCTATTCCACATATTATTATTTAGTGGCTGCAACATCAACGGTGTTCACAACAGCCATAGAGAGGTGAAACAATACAATCTCTTGATCACCTAGTGACTAGTGTTTTAGGTACATTTGAGTTTTGGGACACTATTTCTATTCTTTAAAAGTTACAACAGAGAAGAGAGACGTCATGTTCATTCATAAAAGAACGGCTGGGTGCTTAGGGAGATAGTAGCACTATCCATGCAATTTGAAGTCATATATAACGACATTAAAGATGCCTTGCTCTGGGCATCACTACTTGGTCCGGCTGTCACTGATGGTACCAAACCAGCCATCACCCATTTCTTTCATCGATGGATCGCACCTTCATGAGCTCGCCTTGCTGGGATGGACGATACACCTGGTCAAATGGACAGCACCCGCCAACACTGGAAAGACTCGACCACGTCCTTCCCTCGGTCGACCGGTTCGTCATGTTCCCTTACCACTGTCTCCGATCGCTGTCGTCGGACTGCTCCGACGATTGTCCTCTTCAGCTATTGTTCAACACTGCTCCTGGCATGGTGCCAAGCGACGATTCCGGATTGAATCATTCCGGTCCGCTGGCCAGGCTTCCTGGAGGTGGTGGCCAATGCATGGGCTACACCGGCTGGGGACATGGATCCTTTCAGGGTGCTCGATGTCAAGCTGAGGGCGAAGGTGCGCGCCCTCCAAAGATGGAGCACAACGAAAATTGGCAGCGTGCGCCTCCAGCTGGCGTTGTCATGGGAGATTGTGCTACGACTTGAGGAGGCCCAAGAATTCCGATTGCTCTCGGCTAGGGAAGATGAGCTACGCAGTTCGCTCAAACTTCGCACTCTGGGGCTCGCATCCGTGGCGAGGACGATCCCCAGGCAGCGATCAAGAGTCACGTTTCTAGCAGAAGGAGATGCCAACAACCGGTTCTTTCACCTGCAAGCTTGCCACAAAAGATGAAAAAATAGGATCGACTAGCTTGTGGTCATGGGCACTGAGGTGGTCGCGGAAGGCGGGTTGGCTCAGGCGGTCTTCGATCACTTCAACTCGATACTTGGCACAAGTTTTGAGAGCACCAGAAGGGTCAACCTCGACACTTTGAACTTCCCCACGGTGGATCTCTCCCACCTTGAAACACTCTTCAACGAGGACGAGGTCAGATCGATCGTCATGGACATGCCGAATGACAAAGCACCGGGGCCGGACGGCTTCACTAGCATTTTCTTCAAGAAAGCTTGGGAGATCATCAAGATGGACCTCATGAATGCGCTCTATGTCTTTTGGTCGCTGGACACTAGATGCCTACATTACCTTAACAGCACCTTCAAGGTGCTCCTAAAGAAGAAGCAACTGCCAGTAGAGATCAAGGACTACCGCCCAATCAGTCTGATTCACAGTGTTAGCAAGATTATCACCAAGTTCTTGGCAACTCACCTGGTTGGGGTGCTAGATGAATTGGTGGCGATGAATCAAAGTGCGTTCATCATGGGGCGCTACATCAAGGACAATTTCCGCATAGTTCGTCTGTCGTGCAAAGCTCTCCACAAGGCACATGTCTCGGCTTTGATGCTCAAGATTGATATAGTCAAAACTTTTGATTTGGTCTCATGGGCATTCCTTGTGGAGGTGCTTCGGCACTTGGGGTTTGGGTCACGTTGGAGAGACTGGATGGCGGCCATCCTCAGCACAGCTAGCGCAAAGATACTAATGAATGGAACCCCGGGTCGTAGGTTTTGTCATGCCCGGGGGCAGGGGTGGATCTAGAATATTACTTCGGGGGCAGGGGGCGGATCTAGGATATAACTTCATTAGCGTCAAGGTGATGGGGTCAAACATGCATTAGTTCTCTATTTTTAGAGTAATTTGCATGTGGATATAAGAATTTGTAGTGTTATTTTTAGGAAGTTATTGGGTCAGCTGACCCCGGTGAATCCACATAGATCCGCCCCTGCTCAGGGGCTAAGACAAGGCGACCCACTATCACCGATGCTATTTGTCCATGTCATGGAGGTGATCAATTACATGGTGCAGTGGCTTGATTCCGAAGGACTGCTCCTTAGCCTAGTAGTCGTCGGACCTACACAGCGTGTCAGCCTATATGCGGACGAAATGATGCAATCCTTGGTAATTGAACAGTGGCCCGACACAACTGCCATAGAAGTTGGGGCGGTCACGTGTGTCACGGCGGCAATGGTGGAGGTTGAAGTAGGGGTGCCCGACCGCGAGAATCGTCGCGAGGGGGCACGAAGGGCTGCAACATGGACGGCTGGGATTCTTAGGTTTCGGATCGGACGGCAGGAGCACAGTACTGTTTTTTTTTTTTTTGACGGAATGGAGCACAGTACTGTTGCCGCAAGAGTGAAAGAAGTCTTGCGGCGAACGTGCAGATGTCTACGAAAACATGGGTTATGTTTAGATAAGGGTTATGTTTAGATTAGAGTAAAATGCACCCACCGTCCCTAAACTATTGGCTCCTTCCCATCCGCGTCCACCAACTATCAAACCAACTATCCAGGTCCCTCATCTATCTTCGCTGCGCATCCATAGTCCTGATGCAGCCACGCCAGGCACATTATCTGACGTGGCCGAGCCAGAGATATTTGCTGAACAGCAGGGATTAAACCTTTCTGCTTATCTGTGCTCCAAGGTGTAGTATTTTCTATCCCTAGATCTTCTTTCAAGTGCTCTAGGAACCACTTCATCTGCCACTCTGGCTCGCCACGTCAGATAATGTGTCTGGCATGGCTACGTCAGGACCGTGGATGCGCGGCGGAGATAGATGAGGGACCTGGATAGTTGGTTTGATAGTTGGAGGACGCGGATGGGAAGGAGCCAATAGTTTAGGGACGGTGGGTGCATTTTACTCTTTAGATTATCCATTAGTTGGAAAACAAAGTTTGATAAACTGTTAAAATAAAATGAGTAAAGTACTATTTGGCCACTGGAATTTGTCGTTGAATTTTTTTCAAAAAACACTACCAAACTTGAATAACAAGCAACTTACAACTCTTAACTTTAAAAATTGGATAAAATTACCCCTTCCCCTAAAGTAGTTCAAACTGGTTTTGACATTAATGTATCGACACTAGTACTGCATTTTATGGATTTTTTATGCAGTATCTTTTTGCTGTGAGAGAGCTATGATGTGTAAACAAGGTTAGAAAAAACAAGAAAACATAGATCATCAACAGCAAGGTTGGCAGCAATGGGCCATGACCTGCTGCTCTCGTCCAGTCCTAAAATGTGGGCGCAGATCAACCATTGGGCCACAACTTGGCACAAGGATGCTGCTCACAACACCTGCTTGTGCTGCTTGTGTAGGAATCTTAGCCACACACAGTATTTTGGATCCAATGGCTCACTTGATCCTCCTCTATTGCAATACGGATATTAGTGGGCATTGGCATGGCACGCGGGTGAAGAAACAAGAATTTGTGCAGTTTCACAAAATAGCACTGTATATGCAGTTACACTCAGGCGGTCAGTCACGTCAGATTAGCACCCAAGATTAAAAACACTAGAGTAACTCAAGTTTTCAAACAGTTGAATTCCACACCACTCACTCAGCCACAGAACATGCTCTGCTGATGCTCCTGGATCCTCCTGTTTGGGTAGAGATGCACGGGATACAGTACCTAATAGGAGGCAACGCTATGAATCGGTGTGAAACTGCAGTAAAACAGCACTCTGCGATCTGCACGGTGTTCAACAGATAGGGCGTACCCAACAGATAAAAGACGTGATTTCACCCCCAAAAAAAAAAGTGATGAAAGGAAATGCCAGCTGCCTCCTCCATCCTCACCATTCAACTCACCCCCTAATACGCTTCCCCATCTCCACGCCAACAGCCGCATGTTGGTCTTTTGTTCTCAAAAAGATAAATCATGTGCATAACCAATTCCAATTTATACATCCATTTTCCTCTCATAGCAACACTGCAGGCCTAAAGTGTGGTGGGTACCGACTATTGGGCCCAAGACCCAAGGACAAACTGCACTGGACCTGTCACTGGGACAGGCCTAAAGTGAGGTTGGGGGCAGACCATTGGGCCACAAGTTGGCCCAAGGACGCTGTCGCCTGTCAGGATACAGGCTGAGTCCACCCGTCAGCCATGGCTTGCTTACTCCTCCTTTGCTGCTTCATCGCCTATTGTCGTCGAACGCCCAATAGTGACTTCCACTGCACCCTTCCTGCTTGTATCTGAATCTTAGCCAGATCCAACGGGTTCGGGCCATTCGCTTCCCTCCGTTGCAATACTAACATGACATTCAAAGGAAAACTCAAGCTTTCCTCAGTCACGTCAGGTGTCAATTACGTCATCTCTGCTGGAGTTTAAATTCCACATCGCTCAAGCTTCAGACCTCACCTGCACATGCTCCTATGTGAGTTGAGATGCAGAAAGTGATAGGGAACGCTCTGAATCTTTGAGTTGAGACTGCATTGAACTAGGATACTCTGTCGTTTGCAGAGTCTGGGTGAGCCCCGTCACCGTCGACATTGAGAATGAGAACCGTCAGACTCAGGGACGGAGGTTTTGTGCAGAGATACGAGCAGAGACCCAGACTCAGAATACATCTTGTAAAGATCAGACCACATAAACTTCTTTAATGAACTCGTTATGCTGAATGGTTAGCAAATCAGGATATAATAATAGTTCCACTCTTGTAACTATTTGCGCTGCTGCTGTATCTCAAACTGTGTACATTGCTTTTTTGAATGGAAAAGGTGGGGAAGCTCTCTCCACCGTTTAAATTTCAAAAAAAAAAAAAAAAAAAATCATGGAAAAGGAAAAATTCAAACTTCCTATTACACAAATCTAGTTAGTGGAACCAAAACTGTTGCACAATTGAAATGAACGACTTACAGTTTTCCTGAATTGTATGCAAATGTGTGCCATGAGAGTAAACCAGGGTGACAAAAACAAGTAAACGGAGACCATCAGCAGCAAGGTGCAGGAAATGGAACTGCGACCTCTGCTGCAGTTCGAATTGTACATCACTCAATCTTCAGAACATGGTAGGGAGCGCACTCTGAATCAGCTTCAGACTGCATTAAACCAGCACACTCTGCTGTTTGCACTGTCTGGGTGACCCAACTCACCGCCTGCAGAGCAGAGCTGAGCTTGGGGGACACAAACAGAATTGGAGCCCTGAAATGATTGTGTGCAGCAATTTGAGCAGGGAACGAATCAAAGTACCTAACAGATCACATATTCAAAATACACATAACTCGTTATGCAATACAATTTGACTGAATGGATAGCACAGCAAAGACTAGTTACCATTCAGACACAGCAGCAGTCAGCAGAATATATATCTCCACACTTACATTTTCCGGGAAAGGAATGAAACACAACTTGCCAATCAATCAAGCTAAGAAAGCAATGCGCATCAGATGATTTCTTGACACACAAGATAGCAGCGCCATCAATCAGGCCACATTGTCAAAAGCACTGAATGAAAAAACATGCCAGCCATATTAGCTTCTGGATGGCTTGCATATCAGAATCGCAGACATCCAGCCAAGGCACGGCAAAGCATTTCATTCAAGAAACAGGAAGAGATCAGGATCTCTTCCAAAAACAAGATATCTGTCGCACACAAGGACGTTTTAGTTCCACCCGTGTTAAGCTACTCACTGAAACCAGAAGTATTGGACTGACTGTCTGACACACCAGATACTAACTGAGTCTGAAACCTACATTTGTACAATAAGACGTGGCATAGTGGGTGCTTGTCCCACAGCTAGAGGCACTGCAAAAGAATTGCTTATGGAGCTAACTAGATAACCAGGGCGAAACTACCCTTTCAAAGAACGCTGCTTCTTTGCTTTCCCTTAGGCTGCACAACTCTGGAAGCTTGATTATTCCTTTGTCACAAACCACCTACTCCAGCTTTGTACCTGCAGCCACCATTAAAATGGTACAATGTCTTAGATTGAATAGCATGACATTGTCCGAAGAAAAAAACATGATCATAGATGAAATAAAGATTCATGAGTTAGTTGCTTTCTGAAGGTGGTGATTACTTACAGATTTAGCTGTTACCACTAATCTAGTAAGCCTCAGCATCAACAGCCATAGCCTGGAAGTCACCACCCGAATTATTCCTAGCAGCAGTCGAACGCTCAGCATTAGCCCGTTTGCTGGATGATGAGAAACAATAATATAAATAAGCAATATGCAGGTGTAGACTTGGTGAATCAAGATATAATAGCAGAGATATCTAAATTGCATAGCAAAGCAATGCCGGAGAACAAGTTGTGCTTTCAAGAAAAATACATATCAGTACCATCATATATGAATGAATAATACTATTGACACAGAATTGTCAAAATTCATTACACAACTTAGTGAAATGTAAAACAGAAGCTATATCATCAAAATTTAGAGAACCTAGGCGCAGAACAATAAATCCAAAGATGAATCAGCAAGCACAATTCAGACAAGTCCGTGGTTTTTCTCAAGTGTCAAGGTAGCTGAACTCTAAATTGCTAGTCAAATTGGAATGCTCTGCACATTTTGATAATAGAGGTAATAGTAAAAAACTTACAGAAAAGAAATTATGTCATCATGACCATCTACAATTATCATTATGCCATACATTCAAAATAAGCATGATAACAGTAAAAACTTGATCCAGTCGTTTAAGTAGCCAGGCAACCAAACTTGCCATATAACACAGTAACAAACATATTATGCCCGAAACAGTAAAAAAAATTATAATCAGGTGCCACCAAGCATATACATAACACTATCAAATCGGCCAGAAATCTTGGTTCCTCAGATAATGACATTCATCAACAAACTGAAATGGTTGCCCAAACCAGAGAACCAGGCCAACAGAAAACAATAGAGCTATTCACCCAACATGGGAATACAAGCTATAAAGCTAGTTGTGCTGCAATAAAGCTAGAAGTGCTTTTGTTGACATGGATACAATTTGCATTAACTAGACTATTTTTTCAGAATATACCAATAACAGAGGACCGGGCCAGCAGAAAAACAACCTTTCCTTAAGTGGTACATGCCAAACAATCCAGCAAAACTTAAGTATTCAGAATTATTTTAGCTATTCATAGTATTTCAGAAGTTTGCCATTTGGAAGCAGACATTGAGACATCAACCGGTCAAACATATTGCAGTTATACCAATCAAACATGGCAATATTTCAGAAAACAATCATTCTCAGATTACTACTTTCAGCATGCAGATTGGGAAGCAGGCATGGAGATATCAACCAATCAATCGGACAAACAGATCTATTATATTCCAAAACGAAAAACAGAAAAACAGAGGAGACAGGGGAGGATGCAATCGGTGGGTCAAACACAAACATACCCAGAGCCAGATACGGCAGCCAAGGACCTGACGTAGGGGATGAAATCGGCGTAGTATGCGCTGCCCGGGACGAATCTGATGGTGCGCGTGGTGCGTCCCTCGACATCCATGGCGACGACCGTCTCGGAGCTGGGGTCCCACATGACGACCTCGGCCTTGCCCTGCGAGCGGAGGAGCTTGACGCCCCTGCGCCCCCTGAGGCACCCTCCCTCGAAGTGCCCCGCCAGAGTCCACGGCACGGTGCCGAACGCGGCGCGGCGCCCGAAGTCGAGGCGGATGACGACGACGGCGTCGACTTGCTCGTCCGCGCAGGTGACGCAGAGCGCGCCCTCCATCTCGCCGAGCTCCCAGTACTGCCACTGCAGCACCTCGGCGGGCGCCGGGACGAGGTCCGCGCAGCGGGACACCGGCTCGTAGCAGAGGAACGGGCCGATCGCGGTGCGCCAGAACGCGCACCCGAGCACGCCGATCCCGGACCCGGGCAGGACGGTCTCGGCGTCCACGACGTCCTCGCCGAGGGTCCAGGTCCAGGACCTGGACGAGAAGGACTCGAACGCGTAGATCCCGTCCCCGATCGGGTAGGCGACGACGACGTGGTAGTGGCGGTAGAAGGGCTTGGGGTCGATGGTGTCGGAGTCGCGCTCGGGGTCCGAGTCGCGCGGGTCGAGGTCGAAGGCGATGACGACGGCGGGGTCGCCCTTGGCGCGGTGGTCGCGGGCGGGGTGCGGGAGCTCCTCGCGCTGGAACGTGGCGGGGTTGGCGACGTAGTAGGCGCTGGTGACGGTGCCGCGGAGGCAGACGAGGCCGCGCGTGGAGGCCAGCGCGGCCACCGGCTCGTGGAAGAAGGCGGCGAAGGTGGGGTCCGGGACCAGCTGCTTGTCCAGAGCGTGGGCGGCGGTGGGGGCCGGGACCGGGTCGAACGCCGCGTACGCGACGGCGCCGGCGAGCGTGTGGTGGAAGAGGCCCGAGAGCGGCTTGGGGAGGGGAGGCGATGGTGGTGGCGGGGTGGGGTCGGTGTCCTCGGCGTCGGAGAGCGCGTACATGCCCTCCGGGTCGTCCGGGTCGGCGGCGGCGGCGGCGTAGGCGAGGAGGAACTTGGTGGAGGCGGAGGCGGAGGCGTGGGCGGCGTGGGCGGAGTTGGGGGTGGCGGAGCCCGAGCGGGAGCGGGAGGAGGCGGCGGAGGAGGAGAAGGAGGCGGGCGTGTTGCAGCCGGAGGAGAGCGCGATGACGCGCTCGTCGTCGGAGGAGGAGGACGACGAGGCCAGGACCACCCAGTCGTCGATGGAGTCCTGATCCGAGTCCATGGCGGGCGGGGAGGAGCGGGCGGTTAGGGTTCTCGGGGGCGGAAGGCGGCGGCGGAGGAGGAGAAGGTTTGCGATCGATCGGCCAATGCGCGGAGGAGGATTTGGCGGCGGAAGGCGGCGACGGGGGAGGTTTATGTAGGGGGGAGGAGGCGTGGGGGACGCGGATTGGCGGCGCGCGTGGGGCCCACCCGGAGCGGTTGGTTGGTTACCTTGCGAGGAAAGGGGGAGGTGGGGCCCACTTGCTTGACCTCCGGAACAGCAACAGTCCCACCGGCGCCGGGGCGTGCGCTGCGTGGGGCCAACGGAAGTTACGGCGCGCAGGGAAGGAAATTTATCGCTTTGATTGATTTTTTTTTTTTTACCGTCCGTATCTTTTTCTGATTCTGATTCGTTAAAGAAGATCCTGCAATGCAGTGAATCGATCGGCCATGTTTAGTTTCCAATTTGGGGCTCCCAAATTTGGCATTAAATAAATATGGATCGGGAAAATGGCGTTTTGTTTGTATTTAGAAAATTATCCAAACATCGAGTAATTAGGCTCAAAAATTTGTCAAGCAAAGTACAACAAAAGCGGCGATTAGTTTTTGATTTCATCTACATTTGGGCATCTAATGCAATGCGTGTCTTTGGCGTTTTTTTGATGTGAAAGGAAATCTTCTTTTAAAATAGTAGAATTTAGAGAAATATTTAGGATCTAAACAACGCCTCAATTTATAGTTACTCCCTCCGTTATTATCTTTTGCTACGTGTTCACACGTTTTTGGAAAGAAAAAAAACGATTGTTTCATCACGGTCGTAACTGAATCGACAGAAGCGTGTTTTCGCACCTTTATTTGCCTGTGCTAATTATATTGTATCACGCATGCAAATGTGAAAACACTCCATCCGGCTTGAGCGATGTGGCATGTAAAATGAACACGAGCACAGCGCTGGATTAATTCTCCGAAGTGTAGTGCCTAGTAGTAGAGCTAGAATCAATTTCTAGATCAAAATTATCTCTAGAAGAATTATAAAATTTTGGAGGTGAACTGTCCACCGATCCACATTAATCTTTCTCGTAGATTGGATTGCATTTAACACACACACCCCTCCCCTCTCTCTCTCTCTCTCGTGCGCTGCTATTGAATTCTCTAAACGACAATGTTTAGGCCTTGTTTAGATTGGAGCAAAATTTCAAGTCTTTTAACTCTCTCTCTCCATCACATCAATCTTTGGGCGTGTAGGAGCATTAAATGTAGATAAAAAAAATAATTAATTGCACAGTTTTATCTATAATTTGCGAGGCTAATCTTTTAATCCTAGTTAGTCCATAATTAGACACTAATTGCCAAATACAAACGAAATGCTTTATAGTGCCAAATCTTTTCAACTTTCCCAATCTAAACAAGGCCGGTAATTGGACACTACTTAATTAGGTTTCTCGGTAATTGAAGAGCTATAAAGGTTCAGCAGTTTAATGAGGGCCGCATGGTCTATATCTTGATAATATGAAGTAGTATATGTGAGTCAAGTCTTAGTGGGGTTTCATGTCTCAGTTTCCAACGCATTCGTACTTTGGAAACATTTTAGGAGAGTTTCACCTCTACTTTTATAAAACTTTCACCACCTCTTTCTTCATCAATACAGGGTCGTGCGCTTCTCTTACACTAATAAATGTGTAATATTTATGACTGCAAGATTTGTCCACATGTTTTAGTGCTTTTGTTTCGTCAATTATGTGCTTGTTGCTTCGTGAGATCCTCTCACTCCATCTCCATAAGTTATAATAAATATAATTTTCTTCACTTATGAATAAATAAACTGTATAGTTGTCTTACATCAAATTTTCTTAAATTTGATCAACTTCTACAATTGTTCCAAGTCATAAAATTATAAGCTTAACTAAATTAATGGAAAAAAATAAAGGAACATATAATATACCAAATTAGTATACAATTCTTTTAAGCATATATACCAAATTAGTATACATTCTCGTAAATATATTTATTGTTTTTTAGTATCTTAGATGCTATTGTCCCTTTTTAGTAAAAAAGGAGTCAAACTTAAGATAGTTCATGGCCAGAGAAAATACATACGATAGTTCTAGGAATTTATTTAGTGTATAGGACGGGAGATTACAAAAAAAGTAGTTACATCTAACAACAAGGTATTAACATAAAAATATATTTTATGTCATACACAATTTTACTAATTGTATATCATC
The DNA here is from genome assembly GCA_018135685.1 of Themeda triandra. Taxonomy (NCBI): domain Eukaryota; kingdom Viridiplantae; phylum Streptophyta; class Magnoliopsida; order Poales; family Poaceae; genus Themeda; species Themeda triandra. The sequence goes on from JAENPR010001506.1 coordinate 140,824, forward strand.
ATAAATACTATTTCCTTGTTCTATAAAATTCGTTCATATTTTTTTAAAAATAACTCACAACAATTTTAGAAATTAGTTGATTATACTCCGTATATAAGAGAAATATAGCAGAAAGGAAGAAGGAAAATATTTACTCCCCTGCGCTGCCTGTCTCCGCTGGGCCCAGCAAAAAGTGAAGCTCAAAAGCTGTACTCCGTACTACTAGTGACGTGTGCCTGTGTTCTGCCTGTGCAGCAGCAGCACCGTTGACTGACCCAGCGGATGGATGGAGTAGAGAGCCGAGTCAACGGTCACGGGTCAAGCTGGGCCCACCCAGCAGGGACGACAACATGTCGCCTTCTGGCAACGGAACAGTGGTTGGGCTCGTCGCGTGTCTGTTTCCTTGGGCGCTACTGTACGTCCGTCCGGGACGTTCCCATCCCAACGAATTTTGGATAAACACTGCTCCAGTACGTGCGTGTCAAGTTAATTTTTAATGAAATTATATAATTTTTTAAGAGCATCTCTAAGAGTTTACCAGATTTTATTTGACAAATCTTTGTGATTTGTCGCCTAACCTAAAACTTTTTTGTCAAGTAAAATTAGGCCCTTATACAACAGTTTTCTATTTTTAACTGCCAAAACCAAAAAAAGAGGCACATATGCACCTTCTTGTTGAGAGCAAAGGTGCAAACGGGTGAGGCAGTCGGCATATGATCACCGTATTTCTTACGTATGCTGATAGATGTTAATTTGCATATTTTTCTTATAACTCATAAATGGTGAAAAAAATGTAAAAATAAAAAAACCAATCACATATTCTTGACAATATATAGTATTTTACGTAATTTATGTATATTTTTTAGCTAACATATGGATCACTAGAAAAATTGTGTAGTAAATAAGAAAATAAACGTCCACGTACACAACTAGCTAACTTGCAAGGCAGCAAGCAAACAGCATTGCATGCACGGCGCGGGAAGACCGGCGGCAGGCCCAGGACGCGATGCCAACCGCCAACCCTCCGCGCGCATATATGCGCGTGGAGGGAGACAAATTTGCCAAGTTTGTAAAATTACTACAGCATCTCCAAGAGTTTGCCAAAAGATTCTTATCTTTGGTTTTTTAGCAAAATAAGAAAAACGTTCTTTCCAACAGTTTGGCATTTGGTTTCGCCAAAATTTGGCAACTTGCCAAATCCTGGTCCAACACGCGCAAATTTGCGCGCATGAGCCGAGTTGCCATCGCCCGAAATCCCGTCCCCGCTTCTCCTCTCCCGCGCGATGGAGGAGCGCCCCCGTCATCGAGCCGTCATCAAACGCGGCGGAGGACGAACGCGCGAGCCCCGTCCCGCGCCGCGGAGGACGAACGCGGCGGAGGACGGAAGACGCGCGAGCCCCGTCATCGAGCGCCGTCATCGAACGCGGCGGAGGACGAACGCCCATTGCCCCGAGCCCGGCGGCGGAGGAGCGCCCGCGGGCCGCCGGTGGAGGGAGCCGCCCCCCCGCCCCCACGGCCGCGGATGGAGGAGCAGCGAGGACCTCCATGCCGGCCGCCGGACGCCGCGAGCCCCGTCCCCGCGGCGGGGCCGCGACCGGCGAGCCCCGTCCCCCGTGCGGCGGCGGCGGCGGCGGCCGGCGAGCCTTCCCCTCGCGCCGTGGCTGCGGCTGGCCCGGCGAGCCCCTCCCCTCGCGCATTTGCGGCAAGCCATCCTTCGCACGCTCGGGAAGAAGAGAGGGAAGGGGATGACGAGCGGGACCCACTTGTCGTGGGAGCCGTGTTTCATCCATGGTTGGAAAGAGTCAAGTCCAAATGGCTTGTTGGAGAGACGTCAAAATTTCACTTGCCATATGTTTTAGCAACTTGCCAAATCATAAGATTTGCCAAGTGAGTTTGGCAAACTCTTGGAGATGCTCTAGTTGGATATCGGAGGATAATTTTTCTTGTTTTGCTAAAAATGTATGGATACCAAGTTGATTTGGCAAACTCTTGGAGATGCTCATAAAGCTAATGCCCACTAGACTATTTCTCTAGGTTTTCATAGCGCCATATCATCCGCTTACATCATCCGATCCTCAGCTGACCCCACTTTCCCATCCACACGCCTCTTGAAGTGATTAGAAAAAAAAAAAAAAAAAAAAAAACACTAACACGGCGCCTCATCAATACCCGTCCATCCATATGCCTTTCAAACCTGAAACCTACGAGAGCATGTCTTTCCAGCTCCTCCACTACCATAGAAATCACACTCCACCAAGGCACAAAGCAACATGTTATTATTTAGGGAATCTCTTTGCGTTCTCATCCAAGTAAAAGAGGAGTCCACGAGGCTACACATCTCCCTCTTTCGTATGTCTCCCACTCTCCTATATTTAGCAGGATATAGATTCCTCCAATTTTCTGCTGTACTCCGCTCATTCCACGAAGCAAAGCAAAGGGGATAAGAACAGGTATGTTGAATCATTAGCAGTTTAGTAGTTTCTTATACCCAATCTATTCTTACCACAAACAGGTAATTTTTTGTGTTGCACATTAAAATCCAAATATTATCCTCCGTAGGTTAGTGACCTATATTTTCTTTGATGAAGTTGAAGATTTAAGATTATCGTGATCCCTTTTCTTTAGTTTATTATTGAAGTTACTTTTAAATTTCTCTTAGGTGGATTGAAATTACTTTTGCATACTGCGTAATGACGGCGGTGGAACCACCTGGTTATAATTATTGTGATTATAATATGGTGATAATCTAACCACAAAGTCCAGAACACGGTTGATTCGAGCGCGTGGGGTCGGTCGTTGCGTGCGTCTCGGACGCGTCGTTGTACTTGTATACTCTCACATGAGCCGTGTCTCCTCCGAGTTCACGACACCTCACTTTCCAACGTCACTGGTACACAACTACACAGTGTTAACGGCAACGGACATGTTAGAGCATCTCCAACAGTTCCTCATCTCACTTGGCATCCTTCAAAATTTGGCAAAACAAGGAAAAAACCTTCACCAACAGTTCCTCAAATTAGTTTGGCAAAAAACTTGGCTTGGCAAAATCTCCAGCCGCACGCGCATTGTTGCGCACGCGAAAAGGGCTTCGCATCGCGCCTCCGGACCGCCTCCCGCCTGCGACCGCCTCTTCCCGCGCTGAACATTCCTTGGCCGGCAGTCGCTGTCAACAATCATTGGCCGGCATCGATCAGGACATGTGCAGGTTTGTCGCCTTGGTAGCAATGATCGGTGCTGCCAGCAGCAAAAGCATGTCGCATCATCATCGATCTACAGTGCCAGAATCAGTATGTCGCCATCGATCTACAGTCTCATGAACAAATGATCTCGATCAAGAATAAAACAAAAAGAAAAGTCTCATTCATATGTTCACTACAAAATTTAAATAGTGCACTTGATAAAATACAAATATATAGATAATACAAAAGTGTTCTTTCAATAAACTATATAAAGATGGAATTCAAATTTTGTACGAGTATAAATCAGGATGATTGTTCCACAGGTGTTCGATGAGGTCTTCCTTCAATTGCCCATGGGTGTTCTTGTCCCGATCTCGTCTCTGTGCTTCAATATATTCTTCACAGTGTGCGATGAAAGCACGACCATGCCGAGGCTCGACATTGTCACCACCGTAATCAAAACCCTCCCGATGATCGACTACGTATCCTTCGTCTTCTATAATCATGTTGTGCATGATGATACAAGCCTAGATGAACCGGAGCATAGATATAAAAAACAAAACCTAGATCACCTAGACTCCTACAATGTCAAGGTGAACCGATGGGACAAGTGGATGCGTTGGCGGAGTTCCTCACCGCGCGACGGGAGGAGCACAAGGCCACGGCGATCCCTTTGCGGCGGCGCGATGGAGGAGTCGGGAGCCGCGCGGTGGAGAAGATGACGGAGTCGCGGGGAGGAGCCATGATCGGTCGAAGGGTAGGGAGCCGCGCGGTCTACCGATGACGTGTATACCGGTCAACAAACCCTTCTAGCGGGCCTCCTCTTTTTTTCATTGGCAAATCAAATATGAACGCGTTGGAGATGAACATTTAATTTTAAAGAAATGATTTTACCAAGTTGCTAAAACATCTCGTTTCTGCTCAGCAGTGAAGATGAAGCTGTTGGAGATGCTCTTAGTATCAATTAATATAACAACATTGTTGAATTAAAGTAAACTCAAAAAAATGCGAGTACCCATCAAAAGCACCAACTAAGCTACATAGTTCGCTGTTCGCACTTCGCAGCCACTGTCCCTATCCGACAAGGTCCAACTTTTCGATCTAAGCTATTTGTATGTTTGGTCAAACTTATACATAAAATCGGTGTTGTTATAGGCCCATGAAATAGTTTTTTTTTTAAAAAAAAGGTATACTTTGATCGATTTGATGTTATAAATGTCTTTTCCTATAAAGTTGGCAGCTAAACTTATAAAAGTTTGACTTATAATAACTGTGTAAGAGTCTCCTTTG